>JTDE01000692.1:20873-36197 GCA_014338405.1 Paragonimus skrjabini miyazakii
GTTAAATTATAGTCACGCCAGTTTAAGATTTTTTAACGCATGGATACTTCCGTGTTCGGTATTTTGCTCTCTTACGGTTGTTCTGTTTTCTAAAGATTCCACGCCCACTTTCTATAAACTGTGTAGCATGATACGGAGATATTTGGCAAATGTGTTTTGCCAATATTCATTCCCCTCAGAAAGCTTCGTATCACGTTGCTGACAAAATCGTGGGGATAACAATAATCTTCTATTCACAGACGTGTCCGAATCGTTGATCAGACCTCCAGCAAGATTCCCACATTGATTTGCCTGTTATCGCACATACATACTAAACGTTAATGAGTTCTCATGCGACAGTTATTCCACTTTAACCTATTCCCTTGCCACAAAAGTATCTGGTTGCATAAAAAAGTGAATCTTTTTGTTATCTTGGCGGCATATCTTTTAATTCAAGACTTGCAGTTAAATTTTTTCCGGCTATTCTAATTCTCATTGTTTAGTTCCTATTACTACTGAACATGTGGTTGTTTAACAAGTGAACGTTTACTCTTCCGACTGTGTGACTGAGTTATTTTTGGTTGACTTGTTTTGATCTAAGGCTTGATACGTTGACTCAATTACACATAAATGGTAACGAGTATGTAGGGTTACACAGCTGAACAAGCAGGTTAGTCAACAGAACAGTCGTTAGCGATACGTACACTAGACGAATGCCTTCAGCCGTGATTAACTGCCGATGACTAATTTTCTATTTAACAAACTCAAGTCAAAATTCACCATTCGTAAAACTTCACCAATTTCAGCTACTTCCCTCATTTTCAAACAATGGTAATTCGTCAGAACATGCACATTTAGTGGGCACTTTTTTATGACTGACTTCCAATATAGACGAACTAATCTTGAACAAGATATAGTTACTGAACAGCAATCTGCTGCCGCCATAGGACTTACCAGTTTTATGTGTTAGCTTCTGTGAGCATACTTCATTAGTATACATGACCAATTTTCGTATTTCTCCATAATAAACAGATTTCAGTCGGTTACTAACAGAAGTCAGCCATGGTGTCATTATTGTTCCAGCTAAAATACTTCCACAGGTCTCTGTTCTGTTTGAGTCACTTTCTCCCCTCGGTCACCCGTGGGGTGCATCATTTTTCCACATATAATTACTCGCTAGCTGGCTGCATGTCTCCGAATTCATGTGTGCTGCCGTCAATGAATATCGTAATTAAACTGATAGTAGATTAGTGTGTAGAATTTGGTAAACGCGGCTTGAAGAAATCCAACACAAATTGTTCAGACTACCACTCTGACATTGACTCACATGTTATTGGTTCGATTTCTTAGTGTGCGTGATGTTGTTAAGACTTGATAAAGCCGAAATAGCTGCCAACTACTTTGATGCTGTTCAATGAGCCTAGCTACGTGCAATTCAGTGAATGCCTGACCGACATTAACCATACTGTTTTAAGATCTCAGTCTATGGTGTCTTGGGTTGAAAAGTAACAATCCCGACTGCACTCGCTACACCCAACAATGTTTATCGGTGTTGACTGATTTGATACCAAAAACCGACAGTCTAAGTAACACATATATTTTTCGCAAATCTCACAATGAATTAAACCATCTTGTAGGATAATTTTGCAAGATACTTTGTGTTCAGTAAGTCCCACCTACCGTTCATATTTTTGTCTAGGTAGGACTTGGCACTCCGATCCTGGTACTTGTATAAATGTGCGCGAAAGCTGCGATCGAATTGTTGTATTTTACGTATGTCGACGGAGAAAGACGCCAGTTACAAATCAGTTATCAAGATGTGTTCACTACTAACTTGAATAAGCAGACGAGTAAATAGATAGAAATAGTATTGTAATTTTCCGCAATTTTCACATGACAGTATTAGTGTTACGAAAAATTGGTTAAAACAATCAGATGGCAGTATTCGTATGCACTCAACTCTTTTGCAAACAGAACTCTGGTTCTGGCGAACTCATATTCAAAAAGCCGGTTAGCGTGTGAAAAGTGGGGGAAACAATGGTTTTGCAACCGTTTATTTTCAATTTGACTAAAAGGAGATAAAATCTGTTGTCTAAGAATGATATTATTGTGGTAGCAAACACATGTGCTTCTTGTTCATCAGTCAGTGAGATCTGAAACGAAATCTCCGCAGAGTTCACATATTGTTTGCCTACACACAGGTAGACAGAACAGGTCACGTTACACTGTTCCAATGAACAAGGTGTGATTTCACACTCTGACGATAATCTCTTTTAATAAATGTTAGTGTATGAAAGTATGCAAATATGTGTGGATTGTTACATACAAGAGGATAGAAAATAGTCGCTTGGTGCCGAGTGTCAACAGTGTAGGTCTTTTCATTAATGCCATTGCCCGAGATAGCAGCCTGGAGATATATCGCAAATGGCAAGGCAACTGCAATTAATTGGAATTAATGGGAATTTTAGGACTAAAGGTTATGACCAAAGCAAACAGACAGTATCGATTGCCATCTGTTGTGCATGCATCAATGTTTGTCGCTTTTGAAACGCACGGCTTCACCGATCGCCAAGGTTTGGACTGATAGCACATAACAACACACTGAAGGCTTTCATAGGGTCAATGTTGGGGTCTTTGTGTTTTAAGATCGATGACTCAGGCTTTCTTGTTTCGCTATCGGCTTGTTTGCTGGTTGTTGTTTTTGCCTGAATTTTTCAAGTTGAAAGCTGTTCGATCAGCCATGACCGCACGTACAAAACCGCTATGCCGATGCTATTGTAAGTGTAACTCATGTAGATAACGCCTGAGACGGAATAATTGAAAAAACTTTACCCTAGTGTTGAAAGCACTGTGCACCTTACGTAATAGACAGTTTTTGATCCAATAGAGATTAAAGTTTATGACACGCATCGCCGCTCAACTTAGACCTATGAGATGGAAGCTTCTGAGTAATCGTATTTCGATTGCCGTATACATCCGAACAGTTTTGAGCGAAAAAGTTTATACTCTTCATAATCAGACTCTGTCATTCTCAATCCAAACGGTTCAAATTTGCAAGTTTTACACCACAGGGTTCATAGCATCAGTGAACGGGGGAAAGCAGTGTTTCTTTAGACTGAAACATTTTAGACTAGAGCATGAACATAGTGCAGAAGTGATCGCTTTTTATCACTGCTGAAAACCTATCAGCATGGGTCTCCGTTCGTTTGTAACAGGGTTCATCAGGAGGTAGACATTCGCTTATTTTAGACATTCGCTGTCGTTCTTTGCGTCACGCTGTTACTACAGAACGGACTTTAGTATGCGCTGCTCGGAAAATATTCAAAGTATGCGGAAGGGAGAAGTCGCAGCTTAGCATCCGTTGAACCGGTCTCGAACAGTCTGTAAACTCCTTGGTTATTCGGACAGAACGAAGAGATTGAGATTATCTTGGGACAACTAAGTTTATGTGATTGCTCTACTTTTTATTTTGTTCGGCCCACTGTTTGCGTAATTTCTTTCGTACTTCCAAACAGTTACTTCTCCATCCTATCAACACAGACATTTTATAGACCATTATAATCTAAACCAATTATGTACGAAGAAAGATCCCCTATTCAATTAACTCGATTCCAATTACGTCATGATTATATTAGCGCTTTGTCTCCCGGACATACAATTCCATTCAACACCTCAATGTCATGATCACGAATTGTATTTGTTTAATATTTTTCCGATTTCACTTTATCGTTGTTTACAATTCTGGCTATTCGCAAACCATTTTAAAAATTTCCGGATGTTTCATAAATTTACTGATACTACTCAAGAAGTATTGTAATTAACAGTCCAGAACAGTCTCAGAACTGATCAGAGAAGACCGTAATACAGCCAGGTTGAGCATGTCGGTTACAGTGTGCACCCAGTTTATCATGTACACATGACTGTTCATTCTAACCGTACGGATCATTATTGACCGGATCATTTTTCCATTGTTACCGCTGTCTATCAGGCGTTCTTTCATGCTGAATTGTAAACCGTGATCTATTGTGCTGTTAGAGGAAAACGTATGACCAATTGAATCAGTTTACTCGCGAATAAATCGAAAGGAGTAGTTCGTTTGAAAATTTTGTGTGCAACCTTTCACAAAGAAGGGTCGAGAACAAAGCTATTCACAAAACGGAGCAGATGATATAACGTTCCGTGACTGAAAATAATTAGGAGTGATAAAAACACAACGTTCTGGAATAGTTCTAACTGTGATTCCGGAAAATAACAAAAAATTAGGCCACTCCTGGGCGACCAAGTTTTAAAGAAGGCCTCCATCTTTGCAGCTGAACATGGAAGGACGGATTGTCACTGATGATGAGGGAGGTTTTAATCGGAATTAGTTACACAAGGCTAATTGTTAGGTGCTTATATGAATGTAACATAGGGTATCGCCCAGCATTGATCAGTAGCATAATCATCAAGACAATTGTCAATGCAAGTGTGGTACATCTTGGCGATTCGGGTCATACCGTCAAGTCCGCCTGTTCTCCTCATACGATTTACCGGGTCATGACTATCCAGTTCAAAGCCATGAGATGCCGAATTTCGGCCACAACTGGTGGGATTAGAATTCAACTAAATAATCTATCCTTATACGCATAAAAGCGTTTACTTCAGTCTTTGTGGTTTTGGTGGCTCTCCACTCATACCATGATCAATTCAACTGTCTCAATTCCATTCGTAACATAACAGTAAACTTATTTTATCGAAACCTTCCTTCTTTTTGTAACTGTGGGGTGGCCAACCCCACTTGAACAGATTATTCGTTGTGTTCCTTTTGTCCTGATGGAACTCTTTCATGTAAATATTATATGTTGGACCCGTTATTGAATAATCACAAACGAGCATGTTTTCGACATTGTCAGCTAATGAACAAAACCTTTTTCGTACGGTTAAATTTCTGCATTTCATCAACGCATATGTTTAAAACACAGAGTTCCCTTGATCAAATTCACCAATAACGATAAAAGGCATATATCGCGAGATGTTAACATTGTGTTTACACTGCACGAGTCTACAGGCTATGCACGTACAAGGCCGGACAGCAAGTATTGATTACCATAGCTTCGGAGAAGGCAAGCAACTTCGGATTCCGATTACGCAACAACATTTGGAACGAGTTGACGGTGTCAACAACGTGACCTGTTTCTATGTTGTGTTTTGCAATGGATGAGCTCGGACTTCGTCTCCATCGTTCTGTTGCCATTGCCTGTTACGTCCTGTTACCGATTAAGATGCTTCAAATTACGCGGACAGTTCGATCGATTGTTCACCACTTTTGAAAAACTGATCAGTGTAAAATACATTAAGAGCGCAACGGTTTTTGTATCCGACCTCTGAAAGAAAACGGCCGATAAACTCCTGGTTCTACGGAGTAGTGGACATTGTCACATTTAAATATAATTAAGACCAGACGTTTACGGATTTATACTACGAATCCGAAACAAACTAACATACCGTGAACTGATGTTACAGAGATAAACGCCAAACTAATTGGATGTAGACGATAGTAAGCACAAATGATCCAAAGAAACGTTGATGATCAAAAGGGATGCATTAAACACAGTTCAGTTGAAAATGATTCTGTCCCCTATCATCATTTTCGAAGATTCCACACTTAACCGATCGAGTGAAATATGAAGCTTAGTGGTATCTGAAACACCTAAAGACATTTTGTACACTGATAATGTTCATCATTAAGTCATGAAAAGATATTTCTAACGCTGGACTTTGCTAGTTTTACACACACGTATGTCTTGAAAAGTAGTTTAGTATGTTTTTGACACACAGTACAATATACAGAAAATAAATAAATAATGAACAAAAAGTGATCGTTTACTTTCGCGAAACATAATGAATAGAGAAAGGAATTTCCGGTCATCTTGTGTGAAGTTGAGTAAGCCTTGAACACTTCAACTGTTTATTTGTCCAGTGCGGCGTATGTCTATTTTGGCCTTTTAAAGAGTTTGCTATCAAAGTTTGATGTTTACTATTAGTAGTGATTAATGATAAATTAAATAGATACAGTAGTTTTGCGTTGCTTAACTTAAGCTTCGAAACTTTGATGTCAACATGTTTTTTCTTCGAAACAAGAATTCACATACGTGCCTGTTCCCTCAGTTTTGTTCAGCCTTCTTTTTGCTATCCTAAGAGAGGAACAAAGGATTTCTATCCTGTAAGCTTTCTCACGAACATCAAACGCTAAGAGTTTTGCAACGAAAACTATTAACATTTTCACGCATAACTATTAAGAAACACAATACTCGTTGTTAATTGTCTGTTATTTATCTAATGACAATTATAGCAAATTGCAAATTATTTTAAACAAACACCCGTCAAGAAAAATGAACACATTCCTGTTAAAACTGTTAGGATATTTGAGTCAAGTTGCTAACCACTACCAAGGCTTAATTACGTAAATTGGTAGTCTTGTAACGGTTTCATTCACCCAACTATACCAAAACCAAGTTGGCTTATGTAAAAGTGGATGGTTAGATGGATTACTGGCTTTCATTTGAAACTGTAAGGAAAATGATGGTCGGTTTCGTTATCGTTTTTTATTCGTTTTGCATAATAATTTCGGAGGAATGGAATATATTGTCATATACATATTTATACTTGAAAATATTCATAAGTATTTTCTCTACGTGGTTGTTTCCCCTTTACCTTCAACGATAAATTTGCTCGTTTTGCAGACGGCTTATTTCACTATCAACAACCATATGTACCACACGCGCTTGTGTATGTTATTTTGGAGAATAAGATGATGCACACCATAATTGCATGTTAAATGCAAACACGCCTCTTTTACTCACGATTGACTGGACCATTTTCTAAATGGTATACATCTGTCTACTTACTACTATGCAGAAATGTCAAACCAACGTTCGATGACAAGTTCACATCATTGTTTGGAACAATTTGTGCCATCTACTCAACTGAATTCGGGGGCCGGATTTAGTCGGGTACATTCGGCCAATTCACTGTCCACTTCAATTATCAGCTTTGGAGCAGTGTGTTCTGACAATTTAAGAAATACAGAGGAAGCAACACGAGAAAAGGCGAAGTATAATGACAGAAGTATACAAGGAAAAGAAAGTGCTGTTGACCTTAAATGCAGAACACTACAACTTGATGGAACTATGCAACCACACATCATGAGGATACCTGAAAAGGAACCGCAGAGAAACTCCTTTATGGTGAGCAGTTTTACGTAACCCCCTCGCCCAGTAAATCCACATTTCTGTGATAGTCGTTTCATCCGATCAAACGGAGTTTTTAAACAAAATTGTATAGGATAGTCAAAAGAACCAACTTGCAAGGATGCTGGTCATAAAGATCGATCAGTATAACTTTCAATGCTTATTCATAAGCGGATGATAATGACCTGTCCGAGTTGTGAATGAAACGACTAAGAAGGTGGGCAACAGTGCACATCTTGGTGTGATAGAACTAACACAAATCTTTCTGATCTCAGACAATTCAGACACAAACTTCTCAGCATAGTACCGCTGTCAGGGTTTCACAATTGTGTACCTAATAGCAACTGATTGACTAGGATTAATGTGGCGATGATTTACTAGGAGAGAGTGGGCAATAGCCGGTGACAGTAGGTTATCTCTCGTCGAATGTATGACCTTGTTACTATCTGTTTGATCTTTTGAAATCAGTCGTCCCCTCAAATATGCACAGAACAGGAGTGCAAGCCGATGGTCGAGGGCTCACATACTGTAACAGACAGAAAACATTCGGGTACATGCAATCCGCTCTTATATTTTAATAGACCACAATCATGTGGACATCATTCAGATGATTATATTAATTTGTAACTTACCGTGAATACAAAACAACGTTGTAGTTTTTGGGATGAGATTAAAGCACAATGTATTTAAAAAAAAAAACAATTTTCCTGATTCAATATAGAACGGTAAAAGACATTCTGCGCCATCACGCGGCAACTATCGGATCAAATTTTATGTGGTCTCTGTTTGAAGACAACCAATCCAAATCCCATAGATTGAGCTGACACCTAAGTTCACTCGGTGATAAAAAAAGTCTGAAACAATCAATTCTCACAAAATGAAGCAGGAAATTGATAATCTCTGGTTCCTCACTCGAACTTCCTGTATCTTACCTTCGTTCGAGGTCTCAATAATAACTGTCCTCATACAACTCACTCAATTTTAAAATAATGTGCAAACCACATATACTACTTCTAAAATCACAACTACAAGCAGTAACAGAATCTTTTCAACAAATTAAGCTTTTCTTTGCTGTATTGTTTAATCACTTCCGATTTGAGCTTTGGATGATGGTAACAGTGTAATTCCGAGTTACTTGAAGAAAGACATTGATTTTCAGAAATCAGGAAATTATCAACACACAAGTTTATGGTTTAACTGTTATGTTTTTTCTTGCAACAGAAATTTTTGAAGCGAGGATTTTCCATAAAGAGTCGACGACGTGCAAAACAAACAGAAACCGCTAACGAAAAGGCTTCACAGCAGGAAACTTATCATTCTGCATCCAGAATGCCTGTGGAGCTTTCGAAGTGTATGGCAATGGGAACATCAGAAACCTCCAAGTAGGCATTTTGTTAATCGGCTCGGTTGGTATGCAACATAAAGTAGATGAAAGGTTTCAAAAACGATATCTTGGCTTTCCATATTTTCTATAGGTTCAAGGTCAACACAGCCATTCAGTAGAAAATACGTTAAACGGAAAGAAAACCGATTTTTACCGAGGTAGAGATATCGATGACGGTTTAGGACGTGAGATTCCAGGATAATCCTATGCCGATAAGCAAGTGATCATATGAGTTGCTAGAACATTCCGACTGCCCTCATACGGTTGACTCACAAGGAACATTACCCCTTACAGGGCCAACTAGTAGGCTACTTTTTTGCTAAAACAGTGTTTCTACTGAGCACTATGTTGTAATAACAACACTTCAAGCTTCGGCCTATCAAGCCATCAAGGAGGATCGATTTTGGACGTAGAATTTATGATGCAACAGCCCACTGTTGTCTGGACATAATCAACTTCCTCTGTACTGGTACATGCCTGAACATATAATAGTATGCGGAGTTATCTATAGTAAGTGTGCGTGCAACAGAAACGGGCATGACTCTTAGCCGATAACCTGTACTAAATGCATTACCCCGACAATTCAAAACTTCTGCCTGATCATCGGCGTAGATTTTTAAATGGCTGGAATTTTATGTTTCCAAAGGCATACTCAAATTCCTATTTTGAAATGTAGGAAATTTAAACTCAGACACCAGAACCTGAATAGATCTGGTTGTGTAGCTTTTCCGGGTATAGTAACTGCCATAAATCTCAACGCAACATTCGGAACTGTGAAATTCGAATGACCTTAATAATTGGAAATGAACTCAAACCACTTATGGAGGTAAGGTTGTCACAATCGGTGTTAAGTTAGCACGTACTGATGAAGATGTAGGAATGCTACGGAAGTCCACAATACATCATTTGTTGACAATAGAAACAGAAACCGTAGTTTGGATTATTATGTAGTGAGCAAAAACGTAGTCTACTAAGAAGATGTAACAATAAAAACGTTTTTAGATGAGACCCAACTGTGAAAAGTCAGGGCTTCGGCTGGATTCGAACCAGCGACAGACACACCATGCCTCAACGCGGCAAGGGCTCAGCTGGTAGAGCCCTTGCCGCGTTGAGGCATGGTGTGTCTGTCGCTGGTTCGAATCCAGCCGAAGCCCTGACTTTTCACAGTTGGGTCTCATCCACATTCATAAATCTGCCACACTACTTATTAGTAATAAAAATGTTTGTCAAGTCCCATTATGTAATCTGGAAGCGATGTTCATTGTCGTATTGTTCCTCAAATCAGAATGTTGAAAACTGATCAATTTTATTGAATTTTACTGCAGCTTTTTATCTTTTGTTAATTCTTTACACCTAAGGTTATCGGTCGAAGTTATCTCCTACGTCTACTAGAGACCACAGTTACTAAGCATTCAGCCCTGTTATCAGGATTGTTTTCAGTATCCGAAAAGTGATTTTGCCATCCGTACCTCTGAGATATTGATAACCCATGAACTCTTACATTCTACTCCTCGCCTTCTTAGTAAGCAACCCTTTGGACAAATATTGAATTCTCCTGCGAAAACAAAACGATTTTATTGAACCTACTTCCCAAAAAGATCATCTTAGCTTAAGTAACACCGTTGGGCTTTCCTTCGTTACTCCATAGGTTGTATTCCGGTATTTAATCAGAAGGTTGTCGAAAAACGTACGCTATCCACCAAACGTCTCACAGTCGACATAACTTACGATGTTCCTCATAGTTTCAGTCATGTTTTTTGGCAGCGCTAAAGCAGGAATGTCAAAACTTTGTTCATAATTGATAAAATCCGATACTGTCTGACCATTCAACGCACCATAAGCTTGTTCCACTTTCATCAAACAAACTTGTGGAATTTTTCCTTTGACTTGAACGACAAACGAAATGGAAAGTAAAGTCGCAACAGCTACTTCCGACTATCGCAAATAAGAATCGATCAAAACTCAAACATAATGTTTGCTGAGGACAAGTCCACAATAATCTCAATGTACATGCTGCTACTGTGGATTGATACGTGACACCAGAAAAATCATCGGTAGTCGCTGATACCGTCGGAGGGGATGAGTCATATTCAATAATTCTAAGCTTAAGCCTCTATGTCACTCGGCAATGAAAACATAATCAAGTTTAACTAAATGTTCACCCAGTTACTGTAACTGGCTTAGAGGTTTTCAAATTGTAATCATGTGCTAAAGACCTGAACGAAATATGAGAAACAGACGTGAATATTGTGACAGTCGGACTAGGACTCAACATCACAACATCGTGTCAAAGATAAAAACATCAACGAATGAAATTTACTGCATTCAGTTCGTAACAACTGCGCAGTTGTCAAGTTGGTTTTGACGTTCCACTGGATTATAAGAATACACCAGAAAGGAAATGAGCAATGCATACACGTTCTCTTCTATGTGTTTATCGGAGGATATGTTGTGTTGGACGGTTTAGGAATGTGAGGTAGATGTACAAGAAAATACGGAATACTGTAAACTGTGGATAAACTCGCCATGGTGCATAACTGGCGACTTGGGGGAATGTATTCTGAGTATATGCCATGGAATTTGTAAGGCAGGTTGACTTAAAACATGCAATTGATCTAATCCAGTCGCAACCACAAAATTGGGCAGTGTTTTCAGTGTGAGCAGATCCTAATAGTTCAAACAATTTTTTCACAGATCAATCCATCTATTCCATAGTATAGTTTCGGTCATCGGCTTGACAGGGATTCATATTCGGTTAATGGTAAACAGTTACTAGTGGAAGGCATAAAATTTTGGTACCGTCGTAAATGAAATTTCAATCTACTTTGCAGTATCTGCAACTAACTGAGAATTTGAATTACAGTGTGCTGTTGGAATGTCTGATCTTCCGAAGCCATGTAATTCTACGAGAAATTCGTCTAGGGACCAAATTTGTTTCAAGTTAGGGACAATAAGCCTACGTTTTCTTCCCCTGGTGTTTGTGGATTATGGAATGAAACATATTTGAGAAGGACTCGATTAGAATGTTTCACTTTTTCGTCCTAAAAGATTTGTTATCGTTGGCGTTTCCTGCGGAACCTGTAAGTAGACTTGCACTGTCTGTTCCTAGAGTCCTTGAAGCATATTTGCATACCAATGCGAATAACTCAGAACAAAACAATTCTTACAGTTAACTAACTTAAATAAGGCAATGGATCATGTACTGTATTCCGGAAAAGCTCTCCGTACATTTTGATCGCACCTGAACACGTGATTGTTTAAAATACAAAAACAAAGTTGTGTAAAACGGAATTGGTGGGCGTAGGCAGGGAAACGGGTTGATGACAAACATGTGGATAAACACCACCGCAGTGTCAACAGAATCTGTTTCTGAACACACAAGATGAATTCCAATTCTTAATTACCGAAGTCTCAACAAATACATCAGAAACTTTTACTCTGTGTCTTATTACTGCTACCGAGTGTGTTGGTCACCAGTCTATGTATCTACCGTTCTGCGTTATGCTTCCCTTTCGAAAGGGAAACTGAGTTAAGTTCTGCTATCCCTATGTAGTTCAGAGTATACACAAAAATCTTGCTTATATTTTTTTACTTAACCGCAGAAGGTACACGAAGATCTGAAGCGTATCTATCATTGAGCTTATTCCAACTGGTAAATTTTCGTCTGACCAAAATCTTTGCACGTACGAAAAACAATTCCTCTTAGATTACTGATGAGTAGTCGGGGATTTGGTTAATTTCAAGTTGAACATCACCCACAATTGATCGCAGCTTCCGCATTCCCATAAACTTTCCAGTCGGCCTCTTTCACGAGCGAAAGTGGTTGAGCGTTCACATATGATAATTCGGTAATGCGTAATGTGAGGTCAATGGCGCAGCGGTGAACACCGTTGCCTCATGGCCGGAGTTCTATTCCCGACAGTAGTGATGATATTTACTACTGACGAGCTTTAATCAGAGCGAAACTCGAGTCTAACGCTTCTTTTCGGAAGTGGCCGATGGAAAAATCTATTGGAATGCGAAGGTTGTGATCAGTTTTGGATGATGTTCAACTTGAATTTCTTACTAGGTTTCTCTCATAGTGTACCAGACAGAGACTGGAACTGCCTAGTCTGTCCTGTCTACGTATTCTTTTTGTAGATGAACTTTCGTATTATGTATTTTATCTTCAGGTGACTAGGATATCCAAGAAGGGTAAACAGTCATTTACTATGTTTTCTATAGTTAATTTTTGGGGACCGGCTTGACTTAGCTTAGATTTGGGAAAAAATTGACTAGGATGTCGTCTACATAGCGTTTTTAGAATGTCAATTCTGGCCAGTCTACACACATTATTTATCTTGCTTTAGTCAGGAAGAAAGTCAAAAACCTAGTTTAGTGGGGCGTTCAACGCAACTCCTCTCATTTGCCGAACATCATATCATATGTGTACAATAGTAGCAATGAATTGAGCTGTGTTACTGTGAGGGGAAAGAATATTGCTTCCGAAAACAGAATAGCAAATGTTACCACTTATTTCCTGAGGTAATTCTAAAAAGAACGAACAATTAGCAGGTTTATGATGCATGAGTACCTCTTACGGGAGCCATGCTACAACCAATATGTTACGGAGTCTGCCACTTTAGCCCAGACAATCAACTGGTGGTCTATTCAGCGTCATGGACTTAATTGGGTGCACGCCACTACATTATAATTTGCTGTCTATTCCGTTCTTGTCTTGAAGGACATGTGTGACTTTGCACTCTATTAAGGCTTTCTTCCGACTGACGTTTGACATGAAACAGTTGAAGAGTATCGTTAGAGGTTCTGCTATTTCGGTGCTTTTACGATCAGTGGTTTGTTTCAACTGCGCTCTGAGTGACATTTGTCGGTAGCTTCTCTACTTTGGTTCTAATCTGTGACGTTAAAATTTAGAACATTTCAGTAAAGTTGTTGTCTGTTTTCTCAAGTCGATATTAGTTTACAGTAATGTGTAGCTAAGTTCTTCCTGCCCACAGCATTAACGGTATGTATATTTGTATTGATAAATCTGACAGAACGTCGAATATGGATTGTACCTTTATGCCTATGCTCGTTGCGACCCAAGATTCACCTTCAGTTTCCGAGTAAAATATGATAGATCACTAACTTTTCTTGTCGTACAGCACCCGTGATGTGATTGTCCCATAGCATACACGCATCAGATATTGAGTCGGTCGATTCTAGGTAGTTCTCGTCACATGCCGAACTCTTCCGTTAAATCAACAGTTTGGTTTCATATCTTTGGGTCGCAGAATTTACTAACCGGGCGCATTTATCTAGAATATATTTTATAAGGCCGTGTGGGATTTCTTCGACGGTTATCGACGAGTACTGATACACGCCGAATATAGTACGGAAGCCTGGCCATGAAACGTTGGTGAGTTTTCATTGTCTTTAAGGCTTGGAAATGTGTTTGATTATTTGTTTACAAATCAACACCTCGAAGAATACAGTGTCTAGTCTCTTACATATGAACACACCATTATCTCGTTGATGCTATGGTTGCTAGACTACCGTTTTTTTCACTCTCGTTCATGGAAATATAATCGAGACAAGAGGGCACTCGCCCGACCTGCCACCTGGCATATGAAACGGGACCGGATTCCAGTACTGTTATAACTAACACTCCAAAGACTAAAGGTGGTACATCATCAAACATATTACTGATGAAATCTGGCTGGAGGTAGTCCAACTCTTTTGTTCATGAAGCAAGAGGGTGTTCTAGTCACCAGATCTATGTTCGTCATTCTATGCTCAGATGATTTTACTAGACGCTAACACAGATGAAGCTTTGGATAACGCTAATAGCTGCTATCCTGAGTTGGGAAGATTCCAACGCACACATAAAATAGTCTATAATATCTTCAAATGCAAAGCTGGATGATGAACCACAGCCCTTTCTATAGATGTTTCTGTCATTGTGAGACGTCGTCATATCGGAGTCTGTCAGTTCGTCAACCTGTATTTTCCCCTTAGATCAGGTCTCCTCGATTGTTTGTCAGACTCAAATGTTTGGAAATTCTTCTAACGTCTTTAACTATTAGGTTTCCTGTTAAAAAGCCAGCACTTGGGGGGTCGTTCCGCGGCTCTCAGTTCAACCTGCATCATGAGGTTAAACGGATGCGAAAGTCTAAGATACCGTGTTGTGCTGTGCTTTGGGGTCGACATCCCTAGTGGAATGTTGGCTAGTTGATATTTTGAATCTTTGGGTTGAAGTCGGATGGTATATGGAGACCGGCTGCGACATTCTGAGGTCAGGTTACATATTGGTCGTCTGCACTCAAAAATTAACTCCTGTGGTTTATCAGAATGGTGTGTTTTTCCGTCCTGACCTTTTCTGCTACCTTGGCGTGGTGGTTAGCATTGTGCTGTTTCGATCCGGCGGGCTATATTGACTGCGACCTCGGTCGTTGCAGGTTCAACCATGTCAGATTGGCCAAAGAGGAGCAGCCAGACAAAAGGCAGATGCGTCCGTCGTGAAGTGTTCGTTACGTATGGTGTGAGTGTGTTGTGTTTTGGTTCGGTTTTTTATTTTCTATTTTGTCTGATCTGATTCTCTGTTCGCGCGATTGGTTTGTCTGTGCAGTATTATCTCTGTGTAAATATGCCGAATGTCTCAGGTTGTGACTGTGGAACCTGTTCTAATTGATTGATGCTTATGCTTTTGTGTGTGCGTGTGTCACCTGCTACCTTGCGGTACAGGCTTTTGAG
>JTDE01000692.1:39598-62218 GCA_014338405.1 Paragonimus skrjabini miyazakii
GTACTCATCGCTATTTAGGAAAGAAGGTTTGTTCCAACGCTCATTGAAACAAACTGGTAAGTGTAGATGATAGCACGAACTGAAAATTTTCGTCTAACAATCGTCGGCCGTTTTGTTACACGGTTGCGGCTGTCAGACACCAAGGTATTTTAGACAGGATAAATCAGGTTATCGAGAGCAAGCTGAAAAAATTAACCCTGAATCTGGGTTACTACAAAAAGAAAAACTGTGACAAACAAACAGGAATGAACCTTATAACTTTTGTTGTACTCCAGCTGTTGCTTGCATCGTCCTCGATCATACAATTCACAGTTGTGATCTACAAAGGCTGATGCATATATTTTTTGTACACCGCGAAACGTAGACCAATCACTGTAGACTGCTAGTAGCCAAAGTGGTATGTGTTTAACTTCAGCTACTTACTACTTAACAGTAGTACAGATTAGCACACAGTGGCCTTTCCATTTTTTAATTCGTAGTTTGGAGTATTTGGTAATTTAGAATGGATTCAACTGTAAAAACTGCTCTTCAACTACATCTGGATAACAATCAGAAACAACATGCCCAAATCGGCAATTGATTCGCTGAATGAGCTACACAGCCGTGCTGGAGACTGGCAACTTCCACATATGGACATAATGACACACCCATCCTCTAGTCTCATATGGTATCCACCAAATGGTCTGCAGTAGAAATCCTGCCGGGCCACTCGATCCTTCTGACAGTCTAGTGGGTGTCAATTGTGATGTTGGGAAGGATGAATGTCTGAGTTCAATTGCAGAATTTCTAAACTCTTATTGTGACTTCATATCTGACATGGCGCAGCCCCTACCGCGTTGGGCATGCCGTTTCTGCCCCTGGTTCCATTCCAGTTAAGGTCCATATTCTTCACATCATAGCCTATCCCGCACATTTTTAGACCTTATATAACCTATCGCGTTGATGTATACAAGTGGGATAATACCAACTACTTGGTTAAATCCATTTGGCTTCTACAGATTGAGGAGTGTTTATAAGTTAGATAGTTAGCTTCCAGAATAGTTGAATGATTGCAGGTTTGTGCTCTGAGTTGACTTCTGAAACTAGTCTATATACACACATAGCCGAACATGTATTCAAAAAAACAATGAAAAATTAGAGACAATTGGACTGCGTTTGCGAGCTATACACAAATGTAGTGTACAGTCGTTTGACCTGAATACTAAATTGGAAATATTTGGAGCAACTTGACGAGTTATCCAAAGCCTGAAAAGTGCTATCATAAAATGTGGTGGACTAAAGCTGAGCTACAGCAGATCCCATTACGTATGTATAGTTATCTACCATAGACTGTAATAATTTTAATACGAATTTCAAACAATAGAACAAATTACGAGTGTAGGTTAATCGTCCGGTGGTTTCCATACCTTACAAATACTAGATAATTAAACGAGGCGACATTGTCATCGGAAGATAGACAGACCCTCCCACTGTTTTCTTGTATTAGTTGCTTTAGTACGCTGAGCAAAACTCAGGTCGGACGTCATGTACGGGATTCTGAACTCCATGTTTACGTGGACCGGACGTAGTCTCTTAGCGATGTGATTGCTAACGTGGGTTGATTTTAGAACCGGACGGTAGAAGCAGTGGCTGGAGGTACATCAATCGGTTGATTAATCAGGCTTGTGACCCACTTCGGCATGCGTTCGCCATCTCTAATCTGTAGCTGCAGCTAGGTTCTATAAAACTAGGAAAAGTTGTATCATACAAACTTTGGTGGGTCTGGTAGGATTTGGTAGACAGTAACATTGGTTGTTCAAATGAAGATGTTTGATTGTGAACAGGCTCTAGAAACCAGCTAGCCAAGAAGCTGACTGTTTGAAGCCGGTTTATTGCTAACATGCTCATAGGATCTCTTTACGAAGAAGAATAAGATCCATTTTTGTTTTAAAACTTTCAACATAGCCAGTTCCCCTGTAGCATTTGACCGAATCTGTCAGTGGACCGAGAGTGATACCGTCCGTCCAGGTACAGATCGTACAGATTATGCAGTACAATAAAAAGTTCATTGCCACACTTTTACTACTGTGGTATCTATAGGATCTATGTTTACCATTTCATTTTAATACGTTTTGGATTTAACTTAACAAATCTAGCAATCTATGATAAAGTTGCAGCAAACTTTGCCTTGGGATAAACTATCCTTATGAACCGCCGATCCAACTTTGTTACACAAACGTTTTCCATTAGGAGAAGTTGCCACGAATCAACGGGAAGCAAAATCTGTAAGGAATACACTTTAATTTAAACCTCTATCCACAAAAGCCTACTTAAATGAATCAAATTCACTTACGTACAAACAATACAGTCCAGCATGTTCTCCAAGCAAACGCAATCTTTATATGGTTCAATTAAAACGTAACAATGTCAGGTGGAACGTTGAAATAATATTTCGTTTTGTTTTACAAGCACGAGTTTATTGCATACTCTATACTGCAGTTTAAAAATAGATCATTCTCTCAAAAAACGTAAGGTTTTTTGTACTGCAAGCTAGATGGATTTTGAACCACCAGGGTTAAATGTAATGAACATAATATAAAGGTATAACCACGAGTTTTGAATATGTTTATTGAATGAAAAGCAAATAGCGTGGATTTTCAAGTTTTACTCTACTAAGTGGTAGTTAGGTATCCGTGAATTTGGATTGAATTTCAGGGATTTAAATTATCTCAAACTGAATATCACTCCACTTTCGAGCGGTCAAAATTCAACTTCCGGTTTGGACAAGCATACACCTTATTGGTGAGCTCCAGTAGAAACGAAACTCGAGTCTAATGATTATTTACGAAGTGGGATGACCGAAAAGTTTATCTGAATGCGAGAAATACGATCAAGTGTGAGTTATGTTCAATATGGAATAACGTTTAGTCGGTTGAGTGACTACATTTTGAAGCAGCTTTGCTTCACTTTGATTTCCTTCGCCAATGATCGTGAGTGTTAACTCCAAAGTCAATTTTGCGAAGGCAATACTTCGAATGCCGTGAACAATCATGATGAACTTTTGACCATAATTGCGCACAGAATACATGCCTTCTTCTTCTTTTTATAACTATTACCATTTATTTGCTAAAACCTTCCTTTTTGGTGTTCTTTGACATGCTCTCACCTTCATTTGCACCCGGTTGTTTTAATCGGCTCATTTCTCGTTGACTAGTGGCTAGTTGTGGACTCCTACTTGATTACTCCATTCCAAACGCATTTTTTGCTGGACACTTTGTGTACCCAATTAATTCATAATCAGGTGGATAGAAAACTCTTATTGTAACTTTGTCAAACAGTACCATGTAAATTCCAATCCTTTCGGTCGTCTTATCGGATGCTTTTGGGCTTGGACGATTTTCCCATCAACCTAACTGTCTGAGTAAGCGTTATTAAAATATTAGATGAGATCCAATTGTGAGAAGTCAGGGCTTCGGCTGGATTCGAACCAGCGACAGAAACACCATGCCTAAACGCGGTAAGCACTTTACCACCTGAGCCAAGAAGCCATGCCAGGAGGTCGGAAATTTCACATCTGGACTCGGTTACCCATCCGTCCCACTGTCTCATATGGAATCCACCAAATGTCCTGACAGAATTTCTCGAACAGTTCACGCTAGAATCCACCAACGCCATTGTTATGTATAGAAATTGTATTACTAATGAGAACTTTGGCAGATTTATGATTTTTAGATGAGACCCAATTGTGAGAAGTAATGGCTTCGGCTGGATTCTAACCAACGACAGAAACACCTCAATGCGGTAAGCATTCTACCAGCTGAGCTACGAAACCAAGCCAGGACCTCGGAAATTTCAGATAATTTCAGGAAATATCAGATAGTTACTTCGATGTACACAAAGTGTGTCACAGAATAATTCCGATGTCATACAACTGTTTACTCTCATTACAGCTCAGTAACAAAGAATAGTAAAGAAAATTGCAGATTTAAAGGATAGTTTTTATGCCAGGCAAAACAACTTATGTCTGTGCAACACAAGGATGGTTAACTTTATAAGGGCTGAAAAATTATAGGATAATCCATGAAAATTGATAACTTGATTCATTTTACCATCGCCCTACAGTGATTTGAAAATTTAGTTCAGAATAATTCTTACCCTTAACCTGGGAATGAATGAACTTATGATTTTGCTTCAAGCCAATTTAACTGACTTCAAATTGAGATATATATTTGCTTGAAATAATTTCATGAAGACTTCACTGATTCAGAAGTGACTGGAACCTTTCTCAACCCTGCATAATATAAAACCTTCATGCATAGCTAGAACTGAGACAGGTATAAGACTGACCTTCATTTTTAACACGTTTGAAGCATTGCTGAAAACTGACGGCCACAGAGAGTAAACAGGTGAGAACATGTATGAAACTATTTAGCAGATTGGTGAATGAATACAGTGGTTGTGTGTGCCTTTTTTATTAGACATTCAGAGCCACTGTTATTCTATCCGATGAACTTTACGGTATCCATAATGTCGCATTTATCGACGGAATTACCGTTATTCCAGATCAATATAGAATGGTCAGTAGTTTCCGTAGCAAAGCTAAACGCCGCCGTGAGTGTTGTTCACCCAGATGCAGTCTAAGTTTTATGCATACTATAATTTACACGAACAGTGTTATTTTATTCGAGACCTCATTGGCAGTTTCATAATATTCCATTACAAAACAAAACTTATGTCTATTAGAAACGATTTGTGGTAAACCCGCGTAATTTAAGATGCTAATGTTGTTTAGCTAGAGAATCAGGTCGAATGGAATTGTACTCATGCCCGGCCAGGAGTTAGGGTCCATAATTCCGTAGTTTCTATCTACTGCTCTACCTAAGCTTCACAGTGAGTACTGAGAGAGTCCTATTTATTCTTTTCTAGCCTCGTCGTAGATCGCAATACGATCAAGGAAACTGTGAGATACTAAGGCAAACTTACAAGATTTTAGTTCAGTCTATCAAGCATGGAATTAAATGTTCACGTGACTGTGGCTGATGCAAGTTTAGTCCAATAACTCAGGTCTTTATCTTAAAACGTAGTTGTGTGAGTCCACAATCCTTGTCTCAATCAAAAACCTGACATAGAATGAAAAAAGGTAACTTCAATGATCACAACGTTAAATGCAATTCGACTAGAAACTTATTTATAAAACAAGCTTGATTGCTTAATTACAAATACCACTGAAAATTCGGCTTTATAAACGAGCATAAAATATTTTCGTCTTTTACTAACATTTGGTTGTGTGGTCCGGATAATAATTCGAGAAAACAATGTATGGGTATAGGAATTCTGCAACGTTTCCGAACCGAACGTTTAAGTTACATTCAACTTCGGCCTGTAAATTGACAGGAAACCTAGTCTGTTTTTTTACCTACAGCTAGTAGTTGTTTAGGCAAGTTAGACAAGAGAACAATCTTTAAGTACGCATCATATTACTGTTTTCAGGATTAAGCAAGTTTTCAAGGAAATGTTGCTGTGTATTTAGTTCTGCAGTATATTCACACAAATATACATTAACCAAATTGTCATTGTGAAAATGAGTTGCTTAACCAGGTACGATATAACGACTTTGTCGCGAATGTCTAAACAGAAGTTGGTCAACAAGTCATTTCAAGATAGACATCATCTTCATACTACGCATAAACAACTGATCGTCACTGGGTTCCTGTGTTGTAATTTAGCACAGATACTCTTTCAACCGATAAGCAATCGATTCTTGCGCAAATGCAGAACAGCTCGGTGGGTGATTTGTTCTAAGTTTTTGTAATAAAACACAAACTCATCTTTCTACTTGATGAAACAAAACTTGACATGAAGGGAATTCTGCATCTTTCCGGCTTCAATTGGTATCAGTCCAAAAGCTAAGACAATAGGAAAGTATCGTATGGGAATTAGTTGACAAAAATATTTTCAATATTTTGAATGCTCCACTGGTTTTTAAACAGGAGCATTATGATTCGCTCGGACATAAGTTTTTCATCCTGGCTGGCAGTACATTCAATACCTACACAAATGCCACTCAAGCATACACGTTCCGTTAGTTGTCCAGTATGTGAAAGCACACTTGTCTCCGAGCTGCACGCTGGGTTACCACATGCAATAAGAAACAGTCAGAGTGACAGTTGAACCAAATGTTTAGATGTTCCATGAAGTGTTTGTCTGATTAATAGAAAACTGTTCTCTGGTTTTTACACATATTCTATAGTCCAGAGGACAAGTCAGTCAACTTTGCTTTGTAAAGGTCAAATGAACAATCGTGGGAATGTGTCGGGCAAAGGAAAAGGAAGTATGATTAACAGATTGTGAATAAAACGTTCATACCCCCAGATACAGAAGAACTCGGTTAATCGGAATGCAAGAAGTGATTGCAGAGTATCCATCACGTTTTGTTTTACCAAGAACTTCCTTACTTGAAAGGGTGTGAAGCCCTAACAATTACTCGCTCATACTTGATCGAACCATCTGCAACAATCACTGTGTGTATGAATGACCCAAGTGCCTTGATATATTTGTTTGAATCGACACC
Source organism: Paragonimus skrjabini miyazakii (assembly GCA_014338405.1). Taxonomy (NCBI): domain Eukaryota; kingdom Metazoa; phylum Platyhelminthes; class Trematoda; order Plagiorchiida; family Troglotrematidae; genus Paragonimus; species Paragonimus skrjabini miyazakii. The sequence goes on from JTDE01000692.1 coordinate 46,149, forward strand.
GGAGGTTATGTGTACGAGTTTCATTCTTGCTACGTCATATCAGAAAGCACATTCTTGTTGGGGCTTATAGTCAGAAAATTCATAACCCTTTTTACCCGTCCAAAATATCGTTGAACAGGTGATCGCAGTTTGGAGAGAAGTTCTGGACATGGGGTATACGACTGGAGTTAACAGAACAGTTGCCTTGTCTCTCTCGAAGCGACCAGGTAATCTGGACATTAATCACAAGCGAACGTGGCTGTGCGGTTGCATAAGATAACATGGTCAAGCTTACTATGGGATCAGTGGCGTCGTGGTCAACATGGTTTATTCAGGAACTCAACTTCAGATCTTAGCAAGTATATGCACTACTAACGAGCTCCAACAGTAATGAAACTTGAGTACACCACTTCGTTCTATAAATGACTAACCGAGAAGCCCATGAGAATGGAAAAGCCGCGGGAAATTTTGAGTGATATTCGACTTATATTAATCAAATCCCCTGTTGTGTAAAAGAATAAATTGAACATCACCCTTAACTGATTGTAGTTGTTGCATTCCCTAAGACTGTTCAGTCGACCCATTTTGAAAAGAATCACTATGCTAATGTTTAGCTTTTGTTAGAGCAAATCAGTAGTACATGTCCTTGTCAGGGCCGAGATTAGAACACCGACCACGTTTTTATGAAACAAACTTAGTGATTTTCGCTCCATTGACTACGAAGCGTTGGTAACCGAAGAACAGCCGGTCGAATTCAATGAGTTTTTTATTATAACTCGAGGTGGAATCAAGCTGTAACATCCAGAGTACCTTTTTTGACTTCGCAATCATGAAAATTTTTGTCTTTTCGACTCAGTACCGCGATCGTTTTAGGTAAGCCATAAAGGAGCTGGTCACAATGCTTATTTCGTGTGAGATGTACGTAACGCCTTATGTGTATAGACAGCACAAAAAAATTGCACCTTGACACGCATTCAATAGCGCAGTAACTACCCCTTCTTTGTTATTAAAACGAATATTTCTATGTGATAGATTCGGCAAACTTTGCTTGATAAAAACCAGTTAGGCATACAGTCGCCGTTGATTTTTTTATTTCCATATGCGACTTTCACTAATTCGCCTTGACTAGCGCACGTCCATTGTTCTACGGCAAAATGACGGCGATCGATTGGAACAAGGGGTTCAAATTGATGGGTTGTAATTTACCTTCAATCGGTTCGATGGAATAGTATGCTGGTCTACGAAGAAAGAAACAGTGAACATTCCAACCGTGCATGAATTTTTTAGTTCATTTCTTAAATGAAAATGAAAAGACTAACGCAAATTTACTGATCACAACGTTCATTGTATTACTGATAAGTAGTTTAGCAAGTTTGAAAAGTCAGCAGAGATTCATTTACGAAAAAACTGGACTTCGGTCGGATTCGAACCAACGACAAAACAGCATGTCCAGACATGGCAAATGCCTTACCAACTCAACTACGAAACCGTGTCAGTAGATTTTATATGATACAGCTGTTTGGGTGGGTAGCTAAGTTCAAATTTGAAATTTTTGAGCGTCCAGCGTGGCTTCACAACTGAGATGGCACAACATTCGCTGAGTCTGGGCAAGTTGTTTCTGTCGGTGGTTCAAACCTGGCCCAAATTCAGACTTACCGCAATCGGATCTCTTCTAAATACAACGTTGACCTTCGAACCGACAATGTCATTTTTAATGTTCTGTTATCAAAATGTAGAGATAACTCAGAGTACGAGATCACCGGTGTACTCTTTTAGGTATGTCCAAGTTGTATAACGATATCTTTTGCTAAAATCGATCTGGCCGATCAATGGATATTAACCCCGTAAAAAGTAAATCCTTTCACCTTGGCAGACTGAATGTAGTGTATTGCCTATCAACAGCGTTAAGCAAGAATACTTGCAGCGTGCTTCATCGAAAATGGACCAACTCGGACTTATAAAAACCACAGTGAATGCATTGTTTAGTCCTTGACAGATGCACAAAGACAGTCACATTGTGGGTTATTTTTAGTGTGCATGCTGAATATGACAAAAATGTGTCCAATCAACTAACGACTCCTGTACAGGACTGAGTGAGAAATCATACCCGGATGAATGACTAATGAAGAACAGAGGTCGCTTAAAAATCGGCTACAGAGATTTCTGAAGAATACAGGGGACTTTTTCACTGTGGGGTGACTCTTTATTTCACCACCGCAAAGATACCAGGGGCCTGGAGAAGGTCATTGTCTCTCACATATACACACAATTCATGAAACAGGAAACTGGAAATATCGACGTTCAATTTTTGTCCAGTCGTGTATTTTGCTCACCAAGTTTTGTCCTTCTATCGAGAACAAAGTTTCTTTAAAAACTTTCTTCAAGTTACGTTGCTACAACTCCAGTGATGACATATTTATGTAGCTCTATGGTAGCTACATTGTTACGGCGGTGTTGTGTAATTAAAACATTCCATCTAGAGCGTTTATCAATTCAGCGCCTCAGTTCATCTTTCTGTTGTTTCATCGAATTATTTCGGAGTGACGTGAGTTTTAAAGATTAGATTAGGCAGAATTGTAAATTTGCTTTAAAGTCTAATAATTTGCTGAGTACATTGCAATTGTTGCCTTTATCTACTGAAGTGTTTTGACAGGAATATTGCTTGAAATTGTAGTTGCACATAATTGTTTCTTCAAACAGTCGGAGTTTCTATATTTCAAGACAATAATTTTAGTTCGTACAGTTGTGTGACTGCAACTCAGTTCCGTTTGCATGTTAATATGAGTTTGAACCCACTTTTGGAAGTAATTTGATTCATCATTGTTGTCCAAAAATGTCCATCATTGTTGTACAACTGACAATGATTGCGTCAACGGAGATTTTCAATTAGCAGCGCTTGATTGAGGATACAAATCAACGGCAATGAAATAACCATGGTCTATAAAGTCATACTTTTATGTTTGTTCTTCCAATTAGAACATCAATGTTTATTTGATATGTTCTTCATCTATCACGAGCATACCAGTCAATATTTAGTCAAACGAAACTTAAAAATAAACACTGTAGAAGCTCAAAAGTCAACAAATCAACATGCGTATGTGCAATTTAAATATGAAACTAGAATCCTGTGACGAACTCAACATTCATGATAATGTCATCTGACAGTAGAACATAAGTGTTAAATACATAACCAAATATACTTCTAAATTCAACAAGTGAAGCAGTTTGTTGAGGCATGAGCAACAAATATTTCAATGTACGTCACTTACAACAATGTGGCAAAAGAGTTAACTTGGAAATCTTTCTCGCTGAAACAAGCACATTCTGTTTTGGTTAACGGACGCATATTTTAGCAGAAGCGGCCGGTTGATCTATGTTTCTACTCTACACATATTCATATATCTGCTCATGGTTGTCCTCTCGGATGCAATTTGGGCGCTTATCCGTCTACACTTTCAACACGCTTTACCTAGTACAGATCGTAAAAGCAAACATAACAAACACTGACTTGACTTTAGCTATCTGTTTACCTGCTGTGTATTATTTATGTGAGGTGAACAACAAGTTAAAGCCCTTCCTCTCCGTTGCTTCATTAAAGCGTCTCCGTTTCTGGTTGGTTTTGGCACCATTTGTTTCAAATTGTCACAGTAACAATGAAACAGACTTATTAAAATACTTTTAGAGCATATGGCTTTTCGCAACTTTTTCTGGTTGAGCTAACTACATTGTTATGTAAAACTCAGAGGGTTCAACGGTGATTTTATTATAGAAGTTAAACAGATGACTGATAATTAGAACCTCGTTTACAAAGCTGAGGTTTGAACGTTTAAATGTTCGATAGAAAAAAAAACAGATGATTGTCACCCAACCACAACGATCGATTTGTTGATAAAATTGGTGTTTGCCATCTTGTGCTATCAAATTGTCAACTAAATGAATGCTCATCACAAGTAGCCGCCTGACTATCTTGAACGATAAAACATTCATTCCCTCGGGTTAGTTTAGCTTGCGGTTTACAGGCAGCCGTGTTTCTCCGTAGCAGTATCATGATCCATTGGCTGATTGGACAATTTATTCATCCAATCATGTACTAGGTTGGGATGGCGGTTGCCGGTGCTGTGCAATGTGTGTCAGTTCACTAGTGAACCAGGCGCTACGAGTCAGCTGATTCGCGAGTGCCGGTTGTGGTAGGTGACTCGTCCACCGGCAGTGACTGAATCAATGGATTGTTGATTAGGCAACCAGCAATTCTAGCGCCATTGCGCTAACATGTATCTGAAGGAGACTACAGGAGCCTATTAAATACCGGGTGTTTTTTATCATCAAAAAATCACAATGAATATGCTTCGATCCAGAAAAAACAGTCTGCAGCAGAACAAGCTTAAGGACGTCCATAATAATAAGGAGGAGGAAAGCACCAATTCGGTAGAGAGTTCATCAACAACCAGCGATATTGGATGGGTTGGTCCCATTACGTGAGTTTACCACTGTTTCTAAAATGAAAATGTTTCACTGCTGTATGCATTACTGAAGTGACGTAGTTTTCGGTCACACCTCCCCACTGAAATGAGTTTACAAGGTCTCAATATCTTATGATGTTTTACTTTTCTAGTTGAATGTTGTCGGCTATAAAAATCTTAAAACCAATCAATGTTAGTAACCATTTCTTTGCTGCCCTATAACGCCATTTAAAAGGTAATCTGTTAGCGTTTTTGCGAATAGTTTTCTAAGTAAGTAGTCTGTTTTTGGTTGACGTTGAGATCATCTGATACACACGTTCCAATTCATCTCAGTACGGCATAAATCTCGTGAAATATACGACAAAATCAATAACCCTTCGCGTCGGGCCTGACCAGATAGCACTTAGTCTTGAGCGGTCACTATACGTAGCAGTAACAGATGACCGCCTTAATGAAGAATTTTATCAATGACGAATCACGAAAAACTAGCAAATAGGAAACAACTGGCTGAGGTAGTAATGACGTAAATAGAAAATTTTCTGTGAGTCCAGCAACTTGGTAAGTCGAATAAGGTTTGTCAGAAGTTGGGTTAAGTAATTAGAGAAAAACCAGCTTTACATGCAGCATCCATAAACATTACGTAACGGAACAGCTGAGGAATCAGTAAGTTCTAACAAACTCATAATTCAACTAACCTTTCATTACTTCAGTGAATAAATGGGTAAGGTGTCAATCTATATAATTCGATGAAAATCAATGGACCAATCAACGATGTGTGTAGGTGTGTGATAGGTGAATTAGGTGTGCAAGTTCAAATCTTGAACATGTGAGTAAAAACAACTGTGAAACAAAGCATCGTGAAGAAAATTTTAATGGACCCTAATCGATTGCAGGCAAAAAAGGTTATCACCACTTTAAGCTCTTTATTCAACGAAATAAACATTCCCAGGCAGTAAAATTCAGGTTGCATAGTACCTGTTCACTTGCATTCATAGGATTTATGTCCACAATGTCACGTTCAAGAAGGATTGAAGGAATCAATGTTACCACGTGGTCTAACTGTTCACATAAGTTACTTTCATTACTAGTAATATTACTAACTCTAAGAATGTTTAAACCTTATACGGTTCACACAATTTTTCTTGTATCCCTCCATCTCGATTGAAAATAACATATTTTCAGGTTTTAATCAAACGTTCGCCACAATTTATCTATCCAAACTAGGCCCCTGAAATACACAATTCGTATAGTTTAAATCACATGCAGGTTGTTTCACTTGTATACCAACTCTATGGATTGAATTGACCTCGGCTGTCTACCATTTGTCAATAATTTGAGGTGAATGCACACTTCAGCCATCATTTTCGCTCACGGTTTTGTCTACAGTTACAGAAATATGTTCACAACCTGAATGAGTTTTCGGGGTTGAACTTATCGGTTTTAAGTCTGAAACTATTCACGTGGGAATTGATAATATGTGAATTTCTCAACATCTGTCTAAACGACATGGTGATCCGACGAACTGACAAAAACAGTTTACTTGAAACAAGGATTCGGTTTATGACTTCTCGTGGTTAAATTAAAATCCCTCGAGTAAAAAACTCGTCCACTTAGTCCCTGATGAAATGCAAAATATGATTTTAATTAACCAGACAAATTTGCATGTCGCTTGTATTATTGTTACCAATATCTATTGAATGACCACGTTGGTTAGGACATCACGTGTCATGTTAATTTGACCAGATGTGAAGCGTACTGTGCGACATGTAATTCACAATGTACGCTACAAAAATATGTTCTGAACTGACGAATCGATTCCCACTTGCTTTTTACTCGGTGCACGTCCCGTTGGTAGTTTGCAGAAGACGTCTTACAAATTACATGTCTGCCTCGTACCACTAAAATCATACTCGGTGGTATGTTTTGCACAATGACACAATGAGTACAACAAAAATGTTAAATTTTAGTACGAAATAAAATAGACCGTAGTTCATGTTAGGAAATCGTTGAGAGGTGAGCAATACTTTAACCCCTAATATTTTGACTATAGAGATGTACGACATCTTTCTGAAAAACTGAGGGCTTTTAAATGTCGCAACAAACATCACACTAACGGTCACCACAAATCAGATTCACTTTAAGCAGATGTGCTTCTCCATAACGTAGCAGAAATAAGAATCTTCTGTCCTTCCAAAACGTCCATGTATCACATACTGGACCAACGTAATAGACTACTCCGTACAAACTACTTCGTACAAACGAATCTTCGACGAACCACCCGTATGACTGAATGGACCATACCTATTGAACTAAATGTAGTACTTATAAAACGTAGTGTGAGGTAGAGTGAAGTTGACACAATTGCCTACTGCAGTTGACCACTTGATTAATTTGTCTCGTCCAGTTTGTTTACACACTGTAAATGTCAAAACAATGCCGTAAAATTTACAAATTATAGTCATCCTGCTGAAAATATTGGCTGTTGATGCCAAACACTGGTTGGATCCAGCTTGAAGTTTATTGTACAATCGAGTAGTAGTTACCACCAAAAAAGGATTAACCTGTTCTACTGCCTGCAGAAAACAAATTTAATTCGTTCTCGCGTTCTGACCAAATTACTGCTTTTGCCGTTTTCATTCGTTATTTCATTCTGTTTGGTTGGTAACTATGCGATCACTCCGAATGCTAGTCACTTGAACGAGACTGAATTGATAAGTACCATTTATAAACGCGTACCTATTAAGGCAGTGCTTCCATTCACATATTTTATGGCACTTAGGACTCACTTGAAACATGAAAACTATATTCTGTGTGGGTAATTTTGGTGGCTGGTTCTGTACACGTGTTTCACTCAGGCCTGTTTGTTGTGTGTGAAGTTGTTTAGCGAGGTAATTCTTCCTATGCAAACGTAAGGATTGTTGAACAGACGTGAAAGTTTGAATTGGTCTGAATTGTGAGTTAAATGGGTTGTGCGACATCTACTTTCAGGCTTGTTCTACTAACTGAACGTAGTAGTGTTGACGAATACAGTTGAATGGAAATCGAAAGTTAAACCTCAATTCGCTCAAAAGGTGATTATTTTATCGAAATTGCTCAAAACAATTACACCTCTGCCTGAAAGAAGAAGTTTGAGGTGTACGTAAATTGAAAGCCCGATTTGAAGTAGACCGAATGCGGAACCAATTTTGATAAATGGATTGAGAATAACACAACGTTACGAGCAAGTTGAAATGCTCTACATTTCAACCACCTCGGGTGACCTTTCTCATAAGTATTGTAAACCAAATCACACTCCTGAGGAAGGCCACCCGAGGTGGTTGAAACGTAGAGTATTACAACTTGCTCATAACGTTGTGTTATTCTCAATCCATTTATCAATAACATGTTAAACACGACGCCCAAACTGTTTGACTTAATTCGTACAAAATTTTGTCCCCATCACAGAAGTCATTTTATGAGAAAGTTGACGATAAGCACAGATTATAAAGTACTCAATGTTGGTATCCTTGCCACACTGTTCAACCCTAACAAACAGATGTTTAAGATCCCATACATTCATTACATTTTACAAGTCACAAAATAACTTCTAGCTACTACGGTTGTATAAATAATGACGTCAAGCACATTGATAGAGTACATTCAACTGAGTAGCTAGGCTCAAGTCTACTACTGGTGTGCCAGTTATTCATTCCTAGATAATTTTGGTGAGTCGTGCAACAGGCAAAGTACAGTAACTTATAAATACTGTGTATATTATAATCTGTAATTGAATTTCACGTTTTCCTTTAGACGTGGGCGACTTATGCGTGCAATGCACACTATGGCAAAAAAAATACGAACAGCCTACATGAAAAAATACTGGAATAGAATATTTTTTAAATTGTCTGTTGACGATTAATTAAATTTGTATACGGAATTTAAAAAAACATTGGAACGACTGAGCATTTCGTGCGATGCAGCATAACCCATGGGCGATAAACTAGGACGAGAGCGATAGGTTTGTCCGGATCTCAAGCTCATTTTGTTGCAGTTTATTCCTCAAATTTTACCGTCTGGGATGAAAAATAAACAACCAATTAGGAAACAGGGATTTCTATTTTGTACAAGAAAAAGGCGATCCCCTAAGCATCAGATATATGACCAAACAGCAGTAACGAGTATTATTTATCAATTTTTACGGTTATAATTTTGAGCTCGACACTTATGACGACAATCAAACAAATCGGTTGTTGAGTCTGAGATAAATGTGCCTTGGACCACAGCATCGTTCCCAATCACCAGAACTAGTCTGTGCATTATTCAGTGGGGAAGTGGCATTCCAACCTTGTTAATTTATTGCATGACGGTTAGTCAACCATTGAAGAAAACATTCAACAAGGTGAATTATATGCCTTAACAGATAAAAAACAGTGAGTGCTATGTACGGCTTTTTGGCTTAAAGAACAAACAAACCTACAAGGTATGCAAGAGATTAGAAGGATGCACTCAACGACTATTGTAGTTTCAAAACACTGATTTCTCTTGATCCGGTTCACCAATAATAACAGAAGACATACGTCGTGAGATTTTAACATATCGTTTTCTCTCTTCAGTCACGAACGTAAAACATTAGAGCATATGGGACATGCGGATAGCAACGACAATAGAAACAATAACAGCAAAGCATATCATGGAAACAGGTCACGTTGTTGACCCCGCCAATTGATTTCAAGTATTGTTGCGTATTCGGAATCCGAAGATACTTGCCTCCTCCAAGGCAATGATAATCAATACTCGCCATCCAGCCTTGTGTATGTATAAAGTGTTGACTTAAGCAGTTTGTCTGCCCTGGAACTGATAACAGTCCTTGTTTCATGTAAACTCAATCGTTCATTGTTTCTATTGTTGTTGCTATCCGCATGTTCTATATATTTTAGTGTTTCATGCTCTTGACTGAAGAGAGTAAACAAAATATTGTACTTTTTTTGAAGGTACCTTGTTTGTTGGTCAAAAACCTTATCTATATATCAACCGTTTTAGAAATAAAAATCAAAGTTGCCTCATTAGTATACATATTTTTAATTGTTTTTTTTAATAAAGATTACCAGAAGAAACAACAGCATATCTAGTTGTTATGTTCATTAGATGAAAAAAACATTTGTTGCTTTTCTGTTTGTAAAGTACCACACAGAATCAAACATACTGTTCATAATTGCGAAATGTAATTCCTCATTAATGACGCTATTATCATTGGTTCCGAGGTGAGTAGACCATTTATCCTAAAGTAGGCGGTCAAATTTTGAGTAAATAATGGATTTGCGACAGGGCTTATCTTTCGAAATCAGTGTTAATTTGGAGATTCAAACGAATTTTGTGAAATTAAAGTGACCACACACTTTTCAGTCAAAGTCTTGAGATTAAATTTGTAGCAGAAACAACTGTTACATTTGGAAATTGATGTTTTATTGATCTTTCAGCTCTACAGCCTAGAACTGGTTTTACTCATTCTTTGGTTCAGATCAGTCAAAATCATCGTGAACTCTCTGACGTGTGTGATGTCTGGCCATCTAATTACTGGAGTGAGGGATAGCGTTCAAGAGAGAGAATTTTTAGTGCGGCGAAATTTTTAAAATTCATAAATAACGACTGCCACGGGTGAAAGAGATAGCTTACGCGGTTTCCACCTGAAGGATAGAGGAGAAGAGGCGATCTCATCTGGGCGTTTAAAGCCCAAGGAATGTTGTCAGGCATGAATAGATTCAATTTTTTGTGGAACTAAGACGTTCGGCACTCACAGTATGTGAGCTGCGAATCAGAAAGTTCAAAATGAGGACAAACAAGAGCGCAAACGTCTTGTCATGCGGTTTGGCTACTGCTTAAAACAATCTGTCATGAGACTGAATTTAAGGCAATATGTTGAGTGAATTTATGAACACTCTTGAGCAATGTCGAAAAGCCGTATATTTAGACAGAACAAAATGTTACGGGGAGTAACGAAATAAATTAATTGTTTGCCCAATGTTTCGTTTCAGCTTTATAAATTTTTCTCTTCCAATGCATTCCTTTATTTTTGCTTTTCTATTCACGCCATCTAATCTTACGTTTGTAAAAGCAGAGAAGGCATCTTTTCCAATGGTTTAATTGCTTCCAAGTGTTAATTATCAACCGCAGCTGTAACCTGTCTTTACATTAAGTTTAAATTCAGAGTGAAAATTATGGAGAGATGTAACACGGTGGTGTTCAATTAGCATACTGATAACTGCTACCCCACTCTCATGGTTGGTTCTCATTTGGCCAGTCATCTAGCCTATTTTGAAATCCAAACGGAAACTGATCGATGTCGGAACCGGACCACTTGTTCAGAATCTATGTAACTCACAGTGCCTGATCACTTTTGCAGCAAGGTCGGGACATGCAGTTCACAGAGATGATGAACAGAGAATACCTTAATTGAAGGGTGACTTGCTAACTCTCCGTTCACTAAATTCACTCTAAGTGATCTTGAGTTGCCCACATGCACTGGTTAGGGTAGGATGTACTAAAAAAGGTATCACTCTAGTGTCTCATGAAGCTTACCACTAAACCAACATTCCATGGTTTGTTTCATACTCATTTAAACGTACCAGATATACGCTATCAGAACGAGGTACACACTGGTAATCCTTATGTTAACAGTCGAGTCAATTATTCATTACGATACTGGCTTACTGCTTTTCGCTTTTGTTCAGCTGCTTGTGACGGTTATCAAAAGACATGCTAAACCCCCGTTCGTCTGGCTATCAGTTTTCTTCTGATTGACTATGTGATAATTCAGGGTTGTACCGATGCGAATTTTTATGAAACTAACACAAACGATTACCCCATTGTCTGTCTTACACTAATACGTATCTGCAATTACCTTGTTGCTGATGGTAGTTAGCGAGATGTTATTAATCTATAATGATGATCCACTCCCTATAGAACAGAGGGTGACAAAGAACTATATTGATCGACTCGTGAAAATGAAATATTGAAGAGGTTGGTCGTTTGGTCGAAGTGACGATTTTAACATATTGATGACCCACTGATTACACTAGCAAACCATCTTGAGCTAGACAGGCCCGTAGAAGAGAACTGAACGATCTTTATTCCCATGGTCTTTTAGGCTGAGTGGTGTAGTAAGACCACTTAGACGGGGTACAAGACAAAAGTACTATGTCGGTGAAACCTATCCGTCACTCTGTGGTATAATAGTTCCAACCAAAGATTCAGTTTGAGAACCCCAATCATCTTCATGCATAAGTATAGAATTTCTGCCGATTGCATATTCCACACACACACTCATAAGTTATCCCAGCTTTGTTAATAAGAGATACTAAAACATTTCAAGCAACAAGATGGTTGCCACCTCAAATAAGCACTGCAACGTAGCCACTAATCAAGAATTTTGGAGGCTACACACTGAAATCTACCCACATTTCATGTTTGCTTTCACAACACTGTTAAGTTTGTCGGTTTGGCATCAGGAACAAAAGTTCTATAATACAGCTTCATTTCAGTAAATTTAATCGGTAATGCCTCGTGGCCTCGTGGATTCTGGCCCTGTTCGTCGAAAATCTTTAAATGGTTTTAGTCACCACTTCAATGAAATTTCAGTAGTCATGTTGAAATAGATCACGGAAGAATACTCGACGATTGCTGTCTATGAATGATGTTCAGGTAGTTTACTATCTCAGTAAGAATCATAGCAATTGTTCTAACTAACCTAAACTAAATCAAACTCCAAGTAGGGCCATTGGAGGCAAATCGCCTCAGAAGTTCCTTCCACATACCCTCATAATTTATAAATGTATGGTTAGCGTTAAAACAGAAGTACAAATAGATCAGTTACTGAACGCTGATCACGGATAGACGCACAGTAAGAACAGCAAAGGTGTCGTTTGGTTTTGAACGCACTGATCCGGTGGTTAACGATTTCTGTAACTACAGGAAACCTAACAGATGTAGTGGTTGGGAGGGAAAGTTTGGGTTATTTTTTTGCTCGGAGTAGAAGCAAACTGATGATTCGTGTGGGCAAAACAAAATAACCCGCGTAGTTGTCACGTTGCACTCTGATAACTGTCTTTATCACACTACTGCGTTTGAAAGGAAGTCTGTCACCGATAGATCACTTAGGTATCGTCGCCATTGGAGACTGCGTCAAAGTCAAGTTGTTTTATGATAAAAGGACCTAGGAACTTGTTGACAAGGTGCGCTTTTCGTAACCGCGTCTACATGGCTGAATGCCCGTCGTAAGAACCTATTATCGACGTCTAGCCAAATAACGTAATGACCTCTACTAGTGTGTCGCAGAAACGAACTGTCTTAACAGGCACTGTCATGTCCCTGTCGATGCATGGCCCACTGAACGTCCAATGTGTGTGACAAGGTATTGGCTTAAAGTAGAACATAAAGATTATCGCAACTGAGGTAGTTTATTGTTTCTGAATATAAAAAACTATCGAATCTATACACAAGCATTTGGTGTTAATCATGATGCGGTAACTGGTTTGTTCAACTGTCCTCTGAGAACCTTTGGTGTAACCATGTACACATTAATAATTTCTAACTTCAGTGCTATTAATCACGTGCAACAACACCTGAATATGTTTCGAAATTGAGTGAAGTCGATTATGAACTTAAACTTGAACATGTTTACTTAATACTATTATTTCATTACTCTACTCTTACGAATTACTACAAGCATGATTTCAACTGTATGACTTTCTCACTTTTCAACAGATAGATACAAATATGTTAGCCGGATTTGTGAAACTAAATCCTCACCATCGTATCGAATGAAAATTCACGTTATGTCTTTACCAAATATTGACCTAAAATCTAAAAGTTTTCAGTCTAGCAGATATAAAACATGCTCAGGTATAATTGATCAAAGATGCTGTTTTCAGTACACCAAATTCAGTGTTACTTCGGCATCAATAGGCCAGTTGAACAGGTACGGTTTATCTTTAAGTAGCTTCATGGTTCACTAGAGAAGAAATCAAATCAACTTGATAGAGTAGGCCTATGTACATGCTTACATAACTAGATCTATGTTAAATGCACTTGTCAGATGCAACTCTCGAGAGTAAACTGACATAACTTGTTCAAAACAAATAGTTTTCACGTAGGTTATTTATTGGACTGGTTGCTTAGATTAATGAGTAAAACTGTGTGCACATAACCATGTGAACCAATCGATTGACCACAGAATTTGAACGTATAATTTGCTCTTCGAGTGACATTGACAGTTAACTGATTGTGTCGAAAAAGCTGTGAAGTATAAGCTGTTAACATATTATTTGCAGTTGTACATGTCACCTTCAGATGATAAAAATAAGGTACACCTAGAACTCTATACTGTGAAACGAGGAAAACCCACATTTAGATGTAGTTTTGTGTCCTTTATTCGAGCAGAAAGAAGACATTGCGATACGTTAACATTTCACTTACTCTCATCAGTCGCAAACGTAAAACATGCAAGTTATATACATCATGCAAATAAGGACAGACAGGGATTAGACACGCATGCAAGCATACAATGTACACTTGACGCAATTTTGTTTTCGTATGAATTAGAAGGAGGCCAAAAGTTCTCAGGTAATGATGTACGCTTGAGCTTCTTTTCGTTGTTTCTCGTCAGTTACATACACCAAATGATAATTGATTGGACAAATAAATTTGTGTGTACAGGCAAAATATTAGAATGCGTATAGTTATCAATCATGGCTCGGTTCTAAGGGTCATCCGTGACATGTCTGAATTCGTGAAGGATTTCTCTTCTCACTGGACTAAGAAACCAACATGACAAAGAATTAAGAGGTATATATGTACTGAATGGCAATGAACAGATGACAGAGTGATTCCAATGTTATGCATAAACTGATCGGTCAGCAAGTGAGGTGATTATATTGCATCAATTCATTTCAGACTGAACTCATACAAGCAAATAGGAGAATCTAGAAAACAACAAAAATTTGACAATGAACAAATGAATCGGTAAAAATCAGCATAAAAAACATAATAATTGCCTAGTTCCTGTAGAATGAATTACCAGGGCAGTGGTAAGTTCACTACCACCCGTTTTCGGACTAACAAAAATGGATGGCTAGCGCCTCGAAAAAATCTAGAAGCGCGTTTGTTTATAGTATGACAAAGCATTCGAGGGGTTTACTGTGACCAACTAAAAGGTGATGTTTTGTTGCACTATTCATCGTTCCAGTTTCGGTATTCAAGAGCCATCTCGGGATTTGCTCCTGAAATTCAAATGTATAGTGCTCTCATTTTATAGTTTACTTATTGGAATCCGCATGTACAGCTACATTCGTAAATAGGGTTTGACTTGGTGGCTGCTGTCACTGAATCTTTTCCAGGATTTGTAAGCATGCGCGTTTCTCAGTGCATTGAATTGAGCTAAGCTGACGTAGATGTCAGGCTCAGTGCTGACTTCGATCCTCTTTCTCTCAAGTGAACTACACCATTATCCTTGGACGGGTAACGATAGACACACTGGCCTACGAGATACTATTGTGATGACCGGTCGAGCGTCAATTGGTTTAGGACGCTTTTCGATGAAAAGTATGACATAACTGTTTTGAATGAGGGTTTGCACGATGAAGTTGAACTCAATAAGCATACTTTTATCCGAACAGATCTTACTACCTCCGTGGCATAGTGTCTTCACAAGCTCAAGTGTGTACATAACTGATATAATACTTTTGAAGTGCAATAGTTGACCGATCCACGTCCATTTCGTTGAATACATCTACGAAGAAATCTATCTTCACGGTATGGTACTTAGATCGCTCTAAGGCTAACGGTTATTTCCGCAAAACTAAGTCGTGGAACCATTGTGTTTATTGCCCATCTTACCGAGGTCACTAGAAGTTATCAAACGGTAGTTTTTGAAAACCATTTGTTACTTGTGAACTGGTTCAGTGAGTTCAGAAACTGAGTACAACAACATTCAAAGACCATATCAGCTTTGAAAAAATGTATCATATATTACAAACACGCGTACGAGAGCTTGCTGTCTCAGCTATGGACAATCGATTATGACAAGCAGGCAGACAGTTAATCAACTAAATTTTTTTTACTTGAACTACAGTTATGGGTGCAGCTCTGATGAATTTGAAAAAGACCTCAATCTCAAGGAATTTATCTAAGTCTTAACAAACTCGGATTTCAACGTTTGCTGTTTTGATGGACAAATCTCAACACAAGTGCTTATCACAAACAGTAACATCTTGACAGTAACAATGTACTTTCTGTGTGCGTTTTGACAAAAACTTTCAATGACAGCTGCAATGCTGTTTCCCGAAGGACAGGAACCTCACAATCTACATACAAAGACTATACACATTATGACCTTGTCGTTCAAAGTAGACGCTGTCATATCAACTGGAAAACCTGATAAAAATGTGCGTGATTTAGTGAATAACCTAATCTGAATACGGACAGTTTTCATTTATGAAGGTGATATTGGGATACTTTACAAATGATATAATGCAAGCTTGACAAGGAACCTAATTAAGTTAGATTAGTTTTGGTTTGGCGTAAATCTAAATCAACTGGCATCAGTGAAATTGTTATACTGGTTAGTGGACATTATTTCAATTCATACATCGATGTATG
>JTDE01000692.1:62318-78960 GCA_014338405.1 Paragonimus skrjabini miyazakii
GTTTGCCGGCGAGATTGTACTCACACACGTCTTTTGTTACGTTTCCAATTCGTAGAATAGTACGTCAATCCGATTGGTCTGCAGCACTGATTAGATCTCGACGAAAAACCTGTATAGAATTGTTGCTCAGCAAGGGTAAAATACTGTTGGGATATATGCCACTATAATTCACCTAAAGTAAAGAGCGCATACCTTGCAGTCGATACACTTTAGTCCTATCATCAGAAGCAGATCAAAGCATTGTATTGAGATACTGAAAAGAAAACCAAAGATTGTCCTGTTTTAACTACTTCCAATAGAATAGGTCTGTAGGTAGACTGAATCTGGTGGCTTCTTGATAAGTTTTGAAAATACAGATATTCTTGTCTCGTTTCTAATGATCTGATAGTCGTAGTTTGATTTCTAAAATCAAAATGCTTACTTCAACTTTTCTGGAAATATTAACACAACATGGGCAATGTCAGTAGTTATTAGCGGGATGTATATATACACGTATATATGTATGTGTGCGTTCAGCTTAAAATATTAATTACGACCATAAGAAAGTTGAGGTACCAATCATAGCAAATGACGAACTGATCGGAATATTTAGAACATTCATAGCTAATTCAGACATTATCTTCAGCAATTCAATTACCGCTCAACAAATCAATGATTTCTGTGGTTCTAACTTGCAAAGACGTCCCAGTCGAGGAGACATTGATTGGAGTTAACGGGACAGTTACTGTGTCTCCTGTCGAGGCGATCGGGCAACCTGATCGTTACTCACAAGCGAAAGTGGTTGGACGGTCACATATGACATTTCGGTTGCGCCTAATGTGAGGTCAATGGCGCAATGGTCAACAAGGTTGCCTCATGAAAACATGATCGGAGTTCTAGTCCTGGACATGACAACGATATGCACCACTGACAAACTCTAACCAGAGCAAAACTTGAGTTTAGTGTTTCTGTTTGAAAACCACCGATTAGAAAATCTATGAGAATGCAACAGCTACGATCAATTGTGGGTGATGTTCAGTCTATATGAAAATCAATATCCCCTACTACTCGTCAGTTATCCTTTAATTAAAACACCTTTTTACCACAGTTTTCTTGGATCATTTTTTTTCCAAACATGTGTAAATTAAAACGCACTTTGAAACGAGAATGAAAAACTCACACAATACGATATGTTTTACCCAGTCTGTGTTCTTCTGTAAGACATGATGGTAAGTATAATCAACCCAAACGAATACCTGATGCATAAAAAATCCGAATTCAATTTATTTATCTAGTGACTTGTTAACGACGACTGAACAAGAAGACTGGAGACAGTAGACAGAAAAGTCAACATTGGGTAAACTGGGAGCATAAATGAATATATCTGCTCACAGTATAATGGTTATCGTTCATTGATCATCAAGGCTACACCAGTTTTGGATTTGTGTAACGACACTGTTGCGACGTTAATCGGATCGGTATTATGATTCCTTCTGTAATATAGCTTTCATTTAATGGTCAAGGATTTTATCAATCTACTCTTCACGTACCTGCCAACTCACTTTATCGGGAAAGTGTTCGGCTATCTCCTGACAAAATTTTGATAACGCATTAATCAGTATAACTTCAGTGGAAGTGACAGATAACGGTTGATATGAAATATATAGGGGAGATGTATTTCGTGTTTTTAAAACTTAGACAGTACGAATGGACATTTTTCCAACAATGGATAATTAAACACCTTTGCAGCTGGCTGTGACTTGAGTTAAAAACCAAACGGACAGTCGAAAGTGAAACCTATGCTCATAAACAACAAAACAATTTGACAGTAATTTATTTCGTTCATTTCATTAACGCCCTGAAAATATTCCTACTAACGATCAACTAAAAACTGCCCACAAGTAGTGAAGTATGTATTCCTACTGACGCAGTGCTCTGAACAATGAATGGCTTGATATAATCTTTTTTGTGGGGAAATGGTAGGTTCACCAACGTTTTCTCCTACTCACCGTGACCCAATCTAACGGCACAAGTCTGACTTTGTATATTACCATTTTTGCAGTCTTCCTACAAACTTGTTTGTGGAACAAACCTATATAGTAACAACTTCAGCACTCAGGATAAAACTGCCATAAAAACAAGTACTGTACTTCAGTTACGTGAATATTGTATTTTAAAAAGTCATCGCAAATGACCTAATTAGATGAGTTCCAAATACTAATTTGCATACTAGGTACAACTTTAATCTGCCATTTAAACCGAGACTGGATACGTTGCACTAGTATCGCTTATCGACCTTTCGATTTGCGGACATCCTGTTGAACAAATTTATCCGGTAATAGCGGTCAGGTTTTACAGCTGTTCACCTCAGGTTGATATGAATATGTCTACCAGTTCGGACTTCGTCATAAAACCGTTCATCATACCAATATTGACCTACCAAGTCTCAGCATTTTCTAAGTCTAAAACAACTGTAAATAATAACTGTTTCCGTAAGCATTCCACAATTTGGCGTATGCAGGAATTCCCTAGAAGAACAAGTAACAGTGTATGTAAGGATTTCTATTTTATCCTGTCAGCAATCTACATAACATGGAGCTGCGCATATTGTCCTGCACACTCTAACACATGACCGTAATAACCGGACGAAGTAAATCAGGGAACCAAAAGGTCACAGTCAGGGTAAACCGACAGTGTCAGTTTTTTCTTGGGCACAAAATTCTATATTTGGTTGTCTAAGTAACGTATTCAGCGAGTGCTAAATCATTAGGGCGAAGTGGTAAGCGACCTGTAAGACAGAAGGTAATGTGACCTTCATCACCTAATCTCGAGAAGAAAAGTTACATACGCAAACGAGTTGTAGATTACGCCAATACAGCTTCGTCCATCTACTGTGTTCAGTCTTTATTGCTATATTGGAGCAGATTTTAGTAAACGATCTATGAATAGACCATGTAGTCTTGTTGCCTTAGATAACTGGATTGAGCCATTCAGTGTTTCATCTAGGAACAAACGGCTATGATACAATACAATATTTTCTTAGCTCATATACTTGACGACCATAAAAGTCAGTCTTTCCTTACAAGGCAGTCAACTACCACAATCCAGAAATCCATTATCATATGGTCAATCTTTTTTCAATGAATAAACACGGCTCGCGAAATGCTGGAGTACTCCAAAATAGTATTGTTCAACCCTCTGTAGTCGACCCTGTGTGAGCAGAATAACTGAACGCACCGTGAGGTAGGCTTTGAGTAACGCTCAACTTCCATAATTATAAAAGATTGCACGTTTGAGAATGGTCACTTTTCTTCCCACGGTAAACAAGTATTTACCACCTACCGCAGTGTGTGGGGTCAATTCATGTAGTTAAACCTTTAAACCATTGTATTCTACATCGCTAGTTCATCAAGAAAAGTTAGCTTGTGAACACACCTATTTGGCTATCAGTTCTCGACATACATGTTCTGGTTGCTTGCTTTCACAGTTTACCACTCAGGGCAGGTACACTAAAATCGATAGGTAATCGGTTAATATCTGAAAATACGTGAGTGATTCAAATTCTCTAGTTTAGTTCATTGCCGGTAGTGTGTAATTTGTGAATCGATCTGTTTGTGTTGGTGTTGTTTATGTATGAACGGTGATGCGACACCCATCTGGGGTGTAATCTTATTTACAAATCGTGCAGAATTATATACCGGTGCATACAATGTGAGCACAAACTCCCTCGTTCCGTTGAATAGTTCCAAATTGTTAACATGTAATGTTTCGACTTTTTAAAAACGCGATCAACCCACCTAGTCATAATTTCTAAACGATTGAATGAACATATATCTACACGGATTTCTTTGATGGTTAAAGTCATTGCTGATGTTTTAGGTGGTACTTATAGTGTATGGTGATTTGTCCTAAAACTTAGATTTTAGTGTACTATACGCCGGAAGTCATTTTTTTAGTAAAACATTGATTGTCAGTGTTTATTTTAGACAGAAAATCGATCCATCGCACAGTGACAAACACGAGCTAAATCATTGATATTCCAATCGATCTGTGATAAATGTTGGACATCTTATTCAGCTGGCTGTCGTGAAACCTTGAAACAAAGCACACGAAACCTCGAGTTGAGTTGGTCAGTAGGGACATGGTTTCACTGAATTCCATGTGACTTTAAGTTGGCAGAAAGAGAATAGTTTATTTTCTGTGACATCCCCAAAAGTGGGAATCATTTACTCCATAAGTTATCATATTCACTGCTCTATTCCATACGGTCCTGGTGTTCTGTTTGTAATTACTGTCATTTTGGAGCGCTTTTTTGGTGTTAATTAGTATTTTTTTATTATGAATACCAATGTTTATAAACAAATGCTAGAAATAGTTTTAAACAATTGTCCATTATTTCATTAAGCTGTCGTATTTAAAATTCATTCGACAATAGAATATTAACACCAATATTTTGAGTCTGGGACTTGTAACTGATAATCATGATTTATCCAAAAAATTTATTAAGAACATTGTGAATATTTTAAGTTATTTTCACAGATAGTAACACAATTCGTATGTTATGCAGTGACGATAGGGTGAATATAATATGGATATTATGATAGCTAAGTTGCTATACATATATGTAGTAAGTACCACCTGTTTTTAATACTGTGAACTTCGTACTCTCTTATTCCACTTGAATGGATTGTGCCAAATTTGTGGTTTTCCGTGTAAGGTAGCTTTGCATGTAAGTACCAAATAAATTACGGCTTGATGGCCCAAGACAGAAAACAGTACGCTTAAATCAGACCACATCTTCCTGCCTAAATTAAAATGTGGGATTTTACGGAGGTACCATTAACAATACCAGTGGAAGACAGTTATTAACCGAAACAATTTCAGAACCTAACTGGCGTTTATGCAACCCCTGTAACAATTATGAATCGATATAGATTGAATTCAGAGGTATCTCGTCGCTGACACCATCCCGCGACTCTTGCTGAAGCAGGGTATTAACTGAGACAGTTACAGTACAGACGAAATCAGAGACTTCGGTAAAGCCTAACGTATGTCTATTTAGTTATAGTCTGAACTTGTGCAACTTTAAAATCTTCACACTAGATTGCAAACATCAAAATGATTGGCAGTTGCATTTAAAAAGCACAGGTGTTATAGCTTCATGTACCCTACTCACACAAAAAATGAGTCCGCTTTGTTTGCATTAGTATGTGGCTCTTAACGTTGTGTTTTTATGTGTTCTGATTTGCGATGTCTTATCGAAATTACGTACCACGGCTTGTGCATTCATGTGCAAAAACTTATCGCAGAATTCCTTTTTACAGTCTGTCGGATAATTTGCCTTGATAGTCTGGTAGTAATTGATCGATTTTCCTCATCCTGTTTCTCAAATTACAATTCTCCTGCTCTACTGAATTTATAGTCAATAATAATAATAGTATTCTGCTAGTCATCTAACAAATGCTAGCAAACGATCCCATCCCCATATGTTCACGCACTGAGCTGACGTACGGGTCTAGGCGATGCCCGTCGCCAACATCAATAAAAACAGCACAGGTGTGGAACTTGCAGTTTGCTCCCTGTTGCATAACTTGTACATGCTCAAGTGTAGTCTCAGGCTATCCCATTCAATGGCAAAACTCTTGTTGATAACGCACTCGATCTACAACGTCGCATGAAGTATTGCACCGCCGTAGTCGAGAAGACATCAGTACTGGTCTTCGTCAGTCAGTAATTCATGCTCAGTGAACCATAATCATTTCGTTTCATCATGATTTGATGCACTAGTCTCGCACTTCGCTGTGACATATGCAATGAATAGGGTGGTTTGCTAATGCCCTGCACGCGCGGCAATTGAAAACGGAACCTTAATCCAATTTTGCTGTTGGATCACCTCCTATAAGTCGATCTGTTGGATACGTTTCTGGTGTTCAATAGTATCATTATGACTGTCCACATTTCATCTTTGTAGCTAATTTCAGATTTACGTTGCCAAGTAGTTTTAATCTGAACTACATCAAATTTACTGGGTGCTCCGGTTTAATTGGGGGACCATTAGTTTTTGGCAGCAAAAACTAGTGTTGCATATAAAAACATATTAAGCAAAAGGTCGATTATTCATAACGTTACGAAGCATTCTCGACAAATCACTTGTGCATTCTCATACTACCGATTAGCAGATCACCTGTGAATTTGCGGTCGCGTCTGTTAGAAAAATCAATAGTTTGTTTGGGTTTTGTCAAGGTCAGTGGTACACGTGTGTCTAACGCGTTCATGTATTTGTGCTTCTAGACAAATCAATACAATTTGGCTTCACAGAACATAGAGCCGGTTGTTGAAAATGAATAGTTTTATTGATGAATCAGTGATAACAACCTTCGGTAAAAATTGATCAGAACGCTCCTATTTTACAGAATATAACGTCTGTTTGTTTGTATAGGACAGTCGATACTGGGCGCTCCAACTGAAGATAAGATATTCAATTACGGAATAGTTCATTCGTCTAGGTACTGAAGGCCCCTGCAAATATGAATGACTCCACAAAACACGGCTTGGTTCAGGCGGCAATTGATATCTTTTACACACTGGGTGCGGACGCACTCTTAAACTGTAAAGGGCACCTCTTGGTTAGTTAAGGGGAATTCGATTTTCCAGTACAACCAACTTCCTTTCAGTGCATCCAGCTAATTAGCAATATTTTACCGAACCAATATCGAATTCGCAAAAAGCAGACAGAAGAAACCTTGTCAGTTTCATTTGTTCAGCTCGGCGAGAAGTTTGTTTGTCAGCTGTTATTGTAGTCTTACGCGAATAAGCCAAGCTGAGTATAATTTAAAAATCCATAAAAACTGGTATATAAACGAAAAATTCCCATTAGAAAATGTGTACATTTCACATTATTTAATTAAACTATTTAACCGTTCTGCGTCAGTTCATCAGAAAACGACAGAATGTATGTTGCGATTACTTTGATTTTCCATACGCTCAACATCCATAAAACCAAGATAACCAGATTTTATATGGTAGACCAACAGGGATGAAGATCAAGTGGCGGTTACAAAGCTATTCACGCAGCTCAACGAAAAAATATATCCCCATAGTTTTTTCATTGAAAATGAGACCATCTGGTAAACAGTGTCAGGTATATGTTAATGTTTGTCCTGGTTCTTACGCACACATTTGCGCAGGTTCAACTTTTGAACAACTAATACTACGTAATCGCAGAAGCAGCTTGCCCAACTATTCTGCCTCCCGCTTGTAATTACGACTCGTACACAGACAGAAGAAAATTCTCAACGATTGGTTGAATATATCCCGAAACGACTGAATCGGCAAACATTCAAGTAACATCGCCTTGATGAACATGCTGTTTAAATTAGGAAGTCATAAACTGTCAGACATCTGATGTCAGAAAGTCACTTAAATAGCCTAGTTGGCCAATCCAAAAGCTGTTGTGAAACTGGACCGAAAAGCTACTCGTCTTCAGCGATGCTATGTATATGTGAAGTTCTCAGTCAACATTGTCAGCGGTTGAGGTAACCCATCTGGTTGCCATGGGTATGAATATACAGTAATCCACATGTTTATGTACGTGTTCATCCACAATTTACCTTTGTATGTTTGGTGTGTATAGTTTGCACGTCGTGCGTTTGGAAATATCAAGCATCGTAACACGCAGTTGGGTAAACAGTTAATAAGTTACAGTGTAGACTGTAATATACCATACCTTTCCAAGCCAACTTTGAAAATAATTTGGTTCACCATCCATTTATATATGTATATATAAGTAACAGAAAGAAACGTACAATTCCTGTGTGGTAAACGCTACCCAAACGTGATGATGAACGCATAATGTATGTCACTTACTAATGCAGGAGAGTTATTTGTTTTTCAATCGTTACAACCATTCCTAAAAACGGTTCATACGAGCGCCGTATTGAACTGTCATTCATGAGTCGCATATATGCACGCCCATTGTTGTAACAAATCCATCACTAAGGAAACACTGAAAGGCTGAGATTTCTAAGTTAGGGCTGAACGAATTGAGTTGTGGCATACCAAAATTCCCTCTCCTATGCCTGCCCACCCTACTCTCTGTAGTTTGATGTTTGGATGATGTTCCTAATTATATGTTTTGAATCTAACGTGGCAATTATTGCAACATACAGGCTAAGTAGATGGAGAAATAATCATTGCACAATTCGAAGAAATGCGGGAATTTCACACATGCAAACAGTTATTTGTTCTTAGAGAAAGAGTCGTGTTCTACGTTAAAAGCACTGGTGTTGTCAATTTCCGCTGGTCGTCGTATGTTGAAAGAATTTCGGTGACCACGTGTACGGTTAAAAGTTTTTAAAAATTACAATGCCTTTCTCCTGTAATGTAAAATTTATTTATTTCCATCAAAACAGAAGTACTGCGTTGAAGGACATTTGTGTATGATAATTCTATTGCGAGCCAATAGAATTACAAGAATTTCATCAAAACGTGTTACAAGTCAAATATTGAAATTTGTTGTGTGACTGTCAGCGTAGGATAATATAAACGAATTCTAACCTCCGTGTAATTGTATTGACTGGTTAGAACGGACACTGACTGAATGGCACGTCACCCAAATGTTTACTCACGATTGATCTGTATTCCCGGAGTTCATGAAGACTCAACAGAGATCTTGTAGGAAAACCTGTCGGAATTGTGTAATCCCATTGTATTTTATTCGGGGTCTCAAAAATTCACTGCCGAACAATCTTAGGCTAAGCGATGGTAACTCTGTAGACAACTTGGGAAGCATTGGTAATGTCTGTGTGATAGCTGATATCAGCAAGTAATGCAGTAATGGCACTAGCAATCGATTTTTGAAAACTCCTAACAGTTCATGCCACGTGGATTTCTTTGATTCTGACTAGCAGGCCCCTGATCGTGCAACTAACCTAGGCTGTTGTACAACAGTACCGTAAAAACGATACACAAGCATTGATTGATCTTAGACTGGTGGCCTGTCTATTGGGTTCAGTCTTATCATCGACTTCGCAGACAGCTAGCTGTACGGGGTTTCTGCCGGGAAACTGCGTCGAAATGATTAACAGATGAGGTAGTGTGAACTGAAGCTTGATTTACGCTGGTTTCGTTTCAGCAGTGAGCATTATCTCGCGCAAAATTGAGCCGGATAACCACTTTCCCTCGATTAGTTTTCGAACCGTTTTCGAACCGTTTTCAATTCTTGTTCCAACTTGTCTGATGAATCGATCTTTTATGTTTTAGATGCCAGGCATTTCGCTAGGTCTCGTTCTTTTGGTAAATAGAGAACTGTTAATGTTAGTATATGTACCTACCCATGTTGACTCACGACAAGCCAACCTACTCAGTATGCCATCAAGGCATCATGCTAGTTTAATTTAAAGAATGTGTAAGGTATGAATTTATTTCATCTGTACGATGTGACAAAGTGAAGCACGTCTTAGTGCAAGGTTGATGAATAGTTGTTAGCTCATCTTCCACCAGTATCGCAACAACCGTTTGACGGAACATGTGAAGGCAACAAATAATAGGCTGAACTTGGGGGATTTTGGTTTGCTTGATTGAAAGATCAGACGTGTCGATGGCTGTAAAATGTGTTTAGTTAGCTACCTGGATATAAATTCTTGTATTTGTCCGGTCTTACTCCTGTCAGTTGATCCCAGGTAGTCTGGTTAGTAGCTCCACCTAAATTGGTGATTGCACAGAAAAAGGACAACTATTGGGGTATTCCTGTTGACGTGTGGTCGACGTGGTTGACGTGTGGTTGGTTATGTGAAGTTTTATTCCGCAAATAAAACGAGGGAGAAAGGAAAGTCTGAGAGGTATTGGCGCTCACTAAAATCACTCAGTGTACATCATAATGATGATGATAATGATGCGGACATGTTAAAAGTTAACTTGATAGTCCAGGCATTAATGAACTGATACCATACACAAATATTCTTTAGTAGGTATACATCATTCACCCGTTTAAAGGTAGAGTGTCTAATGGCACTGGAGTATTATCAAGTGTGGTATATCACGTCTTCTAACGTAGAGGTATTCATAAAAGAGAATTCGCCATCAATTTACGGGCCGTTTTTGAACAACGTACAAAGATTAGTCATAACAAAATGATTCCTGATATGAGTCCCCCACCAACCCTAATTATTGCATGATTATTTCCACTTTGAGCCTAGAATCGGCTGAAATTACTAACAAGCTCATTGAATGTGTACGGTCGATGGATCGAGTTCAGATCATTTGTAATGTCTAAGCCCATAGTTGATCATGTGCCGGACATCAGTTCAATAATCGGGTTAAACCTAACCAAAAGAACAAGAACCTGATGTCAGATTTGACGCATTTTATACCACTGATACGCTACGGACTTCACGTTTATTTGGGCAACTGTCCCCCTCTTTACATACCAATAAAGATCACACATTTATGTAAACATAACCCCGTTTTCGCTGGTCTTTTCAATTCGAAGGTTTGGGTGAACATTTGCTACCTTTGTCTTCTATGTCGTCTTGTTTTATTGTGTGGTAATTCACGAATCGTCCACAACCGATCGGGGCTTAGAACGTCCAGTCGGGACATTCGTTCGAAGTGTTAGTACTCTCCGACATGACAATTTAATGCGCATTGATTGGGCTCACAGGCTTATTCTTATCCATCGATGATGTCAAGAAACTTCATATTCCATCTGACTGTTCAATTTCTGGCCACAAAAGAGTTCATTAGGTTAGCAGCAATAAAGTTAAGTTCGCGACTTCATCCGAAACAACAGCAAAAACATATTTTCATTTCAAAAAATCTGTGCGTTGAGAAAACCAAAACGTTTTCATAATTTTTTTGAGTGCTTACGAGTCAAATTCTTTCTTTTCTTTTCGATGGTTCAGACTTCGGAAACGCGCCAAACCAGAACTGGAAAACGATCGATATCGTGATGTTTCCCTTAGGCTTTCGGTTCAAGAAGTGAAAAACCTTGCAACGAAGAGGAAGTAAGTGTAAAGTTGTAAATTCATAGATTTTTCTTTTTTATACAAAGGAACCAGCTTTTATTTTCGGTAAATTATGTTGAATAACTAAAATCAGAAATGTGCAACAATTAGATGGATTATAAATTCACTGATTTGACAGTTCGTATTGTGATTGTTTGTCATATGCTTCACTTCTGAATTTGTGTTGATGACTCACTTTAGCACAGGAAACAGAACGACTGCATATTTCGTTTCCATAACAATGAAAACATGTACTTATTGTTTTGGTCAAAAGTAAACTAGAGCTGCCAGTAAGAATGATCGTTTTTGGTCGATTATGTAGCATTTGTTAGCTGAATTCATGGTAATGCACAACATAGTGTTTTCATTCAATGGTTCACATGTGTTCGCACGTTCACATTTGTAGTACAAGGGTTAGTAAGTGAAAAACTAGTTATATTCTGTTTCACCTACTGTTATGAATAATTTAATAGTTGGATGATGTACTCGTGAATTATGCTCGGAGATGCAAGAAATCATGCATCTGTTGACATAATCCATCAGTGACTGAATGTCCAAATCACCGTTGCGTGCTTGGTGGTCGCAAAATAAATTGATGTCCACTTGACGTGTGCCTTTCCTCATTGAACCGTTTTTGTATACTTGTTTGTAAATAAGCAAATTGATGAGTAGAACCATCCGAAGTAATTAAGTATCATGATTCTTCACAAAAATTTACACACCTCACCATCAGTTACATCTTTTTTAATTCTATCAGTTTTATTTGGAACCCAAAAACTCATCTCAACGTTTATTTTCAGAAATAACACAGCACATAGAGATTTGCCTCTCATTAAAAGTCACTAGTAGTGTGTATCCATATCTAAACACAGGACTTTACTTAGCCCCATTCTTCGAAATAATGTAAGTCAAAGTTTTATTTGAATTTGAATGTTGAGATCAAAATATTGATTGAGCTTCCGCTTCAATAATCTCAAACGCCTCTCATTAAAAGTCACTAGTAGTGTGTATCCATATCTAAACACAGGACTTTACTTAGCCCCGTTCTTCGAAATAATGTAAGTCAAAGTTTTATTTGAATTTGAATGTTGAGATCAAAATATTGATTGAGCTTCCGCTTCAATAATCTCAAACACCTTTAAAGTAGAGGGTAGCACTTTGCGAAGTAAATGAAAGTGATCAAATTTTAATAACTTATGCGGTAAATTTATCGGTTGGTTTAAATAAATTTTACATCCAGCTTAATATTCTCTGAATTTTTGAACGCAGAACGAACTTATTCATAGCCAGGGAATCCAATGTGACTTCTTATGAAGTGAATTTTTCAGGAATTAATATTCAAAAATAGTCGTGGTCCGAAAATCAAGGATACGATTACAGTGTACAATATAGTTTTTACGATACAAATAACGTGTTTTCTGGAAAACAAATGTAAGTCGGTAGCTACTTGCGGCCAGATTTGCACGTAACCAGCGATGGGCCTAGATACCAACTTATACATTATCACAAACAATACAAACAAAATAGCCATCTGCATCGATTTATTGAACCTATTCAATATCCGCGATAAAGGAAACTGTTTAAACCTGATCGCTACTATTAATGGTAAGCGAGGCGCATGCCATTTCCTTTATGATCCCTCATCTTCAGATCAAAAACAGTGTCCACGTTCATATCCCAAGTGTGCTTTGCAGTTCGGGATGCTGAACTAAGCAAAAGATAGTAGAACGAATATACACACGGTGAAGAACCTGATCAATGAGTTCACTAACCAATTCGTTTTACTCAATCTGTTGTACAGACCTTGCCCAGATTTTTCATGTTACCATCCTCGGTACGCTGGTGTACCAAGTCAAATCTAACCGGCATATGAATCTACAACGACAGACTCATTCACTCATGGGTTAGGTAATCCCACAAAGTATTACCAAACGCATGCTCTGAGTGTGCTGTAAACCAACACATCAACAATGTGTGTAGATAAAGTGACTCAATTTAGTTCACAAATACAAAAAATCACATGATGTAATAGCGTACAACCGATTACAAGCTGGTGTGAGTAGAATTGGTTAAGTATGCGAATTGTTTGGTGAAGAGATGGCTAACATTTGGAAGTTCGAATGATTTAATGGGATGAAATAAATAAAGTGTTTGGCAAAAAATATTGTAAACTATGTCTCACAGTGTTGGTACGGTTGAAGTAAAAATCAATTATTTCTCTGCGTTTGATACCATTGATGCCTCTGCTTCCACCCATTAAACAGAATCATCTACTACATTATATTATACTTACTCAAAGTTTTGGAAAAAACAATCACCTTAGGCCCTTTAACCCTACAGTAGTCTTTGTACAATGGTTTTCTGTTGGATCTAAAACCTTTGTTTTCGTGATGTTATGGTAGTCAGGTTTTAGTGAAACTTGGTGTCTCGTTTGAAGGTGCATTGTCCGTGTGTTTCAAAGTAATGTCTAGGCTTTTTTCTGTGTAATTTGCACTAGCATAATGAACAGTTATTGATCTGCGTTTCCGTTGGGTAATTAAATATCCAGTGATCAATAATCCGATCATATTGGATAGTGGTACAGCATTGTTCCCTGTTCAAACAGCTTTATTTCCGAAAGTCAAAAATGATTGCTGAATCAACCGGCTGGTTTATTTCAAATGATGTTCCATAGGACAAAATATTTAGTGGGTGACGAAAATCTATCAAGCGCTGTTTGGGTGGGCCAAACTGATAGATGAAGCGATAAGCAGTTTGGAATGGAACATGCAGTTGGCCAAGTAGTCCTAGCATTATCATACATAAATTTCTAATGCGTGCAACATATTGTTAAAACTGACAAAACTCTCTTTGTGTGCACGTGTTCTCGTCGCCTATAGTAACGACAAATGAGTGTGCAATTTCATATCTATGGTTCGAATCTGGGTCAGTCAATTCAAATCACCTGACAAATACCATGAAGGCGAGGTTCTAACCGTTGCCTTTCGTTTTATCTGTTCTTACTTATTTGACCAGTATTCCGAGGTCTATCTGATGAGCCCAAACTGGAAGAAAATTGTCTTAATAATTTATTTCTTTGAAAACAAATATATTGAAGCAATTGTAGCAGTGTATGTTTTATGACATCTCACAATTGCTTGCGGTTCCCACATTCGGTTGGTCCTCCAGATTATCTCCTTCTGGATTGAAGCGGTGGACCTAAGTTTTGTTCCCGTCAGAGCTTGTTGAAATTTTGACTCCGTTCCACATTCACATGTGGTAAGCGCACTGATTCTTGTCCGATTAACCCCATATTTGGCACGATGGACCTCCAGGTTTGTCTGTAAGTATCAATGAGACAATATAGGGGAGAACAAATAACTATCCAATCAGTCCCGATCATTTGCCCAACATCATGAGTAATCGAACTAGTAGAAATTAAAGAATTCATAAAACTTGACGATCACTTTAGTGATCACTGTTAACAGGACCGAGATTTCGTTTATATGAGCCGAACACCATTTATACATAGCACAAACCTTTGCGTTATGATAGAACTCTTATCGCATTTGTTGCAGGATGGTGTCGAAAATGTAGCCTTCCTGCTTGCGCATTTGTGATAGAAACTAACAAGAGCAAAATACAAGCCAGAGGGTTCATTTGGAAAAGCGCTGGTTGAAGCTTTCATCCTAAGGTGAAAACATTTGAAGGATGTTTACAGTGAAACCAATAAAGTTCATGATTACTGCTCATATAATTTCAGCATTGAAATCCTAAAATGTTCTTGTCAGATACACACCAAATAAGAAAACCGTAACAAACTATTCCCATGAAGATCTGGGTATTTAAGATGTCTAAAAATGTTATAATCCGCTTTCCTGCGCCTCGATGTACAGAATATATAATGAAACAATTAAAGTTGTTTTGAAGAGGGCGACCGTTTAGTCTACTTCCTAGTATTTATCGTTTATTTTGAAGAGTAACGTACATAGCTTCATTAAAAGAAAGGGGTAAGTGGTGACACAAACATTTAAGGAACAAACTTTTAAGAAAAACAGGGAAATTCAGAGCAAGGTGTCTGTCAGATTTAAGGCGTTACATAGTTAACAACGCTGAACAGTTGACAAGTCTTTCCACGATAAGAGTGAGTGTTAATAATTCCAACAGTCAAATAAAAGCTACTTGCTTAGTTTATTGATAAGAAGAATGTACAAGAATAAAAACTCGTTTGTCAAAATCAAAAGCTACTTAACGAACAGGAGGACAGCTGCATTTGAAGAATCGCATTGCAAGAAGATAAATACATGATAACCCGAAAGGAGATGATCACAAGTGAATTAGAAATAGGGTTCATGTCGCAGCCCGTAATACGGAGAACCGACTGAATGGCGGCATTATGAGAGCCGTTGCCGTACCTCACAACCTTTTCCGTCTAGCCCAGTTGCCTTCGGTATTCGTCCACTATAGTGACGTCCAATACCACAACATCACATTTACGGACCTCGATCGCATCAGGTTTGATAAGCAGGTCCACTGTTGGTACTTGTAGCTCCTAGAAGACTGCGTAGTCCAGATTGCGCAGCTTTTTTATCAGGTCCTCGGCTACGCGGTTGTATCGAGCACAACGCACATCGGGAGTGGTCCAGCACTACTGGAGAATATAACCAGACTTTCTGGTTGACTGCAGTTGATACGGCAGAGAAATGAATGGTTACTTTGGCCACCTCGAGAATTTTGAACCATGGGCCGTAGAAGACCACATGCAGGCTGGATGGCACGAATGAAGATTCTCAACCAGCATAATCCGCGACATTGCTGACCAGTGTATCATGGAGCTGGTAGCCAAACTCCGGTCGAGTTAGAGCTAACTCATCGTCTATTGCCATGACAAATAGCAGTGGCAACAGTGGGAAACCCTGGCAAACACCACGTTGGAAACGAAGAACAGGGTCTTCAAACGTAGCAGAACCCTTTAGATAAGAGTCAGCAATGCAGTATGTTGGAGATAGAACAGCACAGAAAGCCCGGACCGATCTGATATTCAAATCCTTCGAAGCAGAGTTGAGCACCCCGGAAACGTCAATAAAGGCCGCATACAGACTGTAGGACGTGGTGCATGAATTCCGGAACAACACAGGGAGTAACGAGGTGACCTTGAGGAAACCACCAAGATGTAGGAATGTAAATTGAAGGGCGGACACTTGCAAACGCGTAGTCTAACGATCGGGCAGTATCTTTTGAAAGCAACATACCAAACTGGAAGAAACAACGATAGGTCTGGATTCGCCGGAAGAGGAGAGGTTATTCACTTTTGGAACAAGCTTTCGCGGCTTAAAGAAATTGAACAACCTTCAGTTCACAAGGGAGGTTGAAATATCCGACCAAGCCATCAGCTTACATACGCCCCAAATGTTTGGGCAACTGTTTGTCAAAATCGGGAGCGGTATTCTCCATGCTGCCCAAAATGTGGAGAAATTTATCTCCAGTAATCGGGTCAATCAAGGACCAGAATCGTACGTGACGGTCGTTCTTCAATGTGAGAATGAACCGATAATACCCGATCGTTAGAATTACTCGGTAGGTTGCGGTTCGACTTGCAGGCAGTTCTCCGGTTTCCACAGAAGACTGAAAACGCAGCGTTTTTCTTTCGCTGGCGGTACGAGGTTTGAACCGCAGCGTAT
>JTDE01000692.1:79060-124327 GCA_014338405.1 Paragonimus skrjabini miyazakii
TAGAATTACTCAGTAGGTTGCGGTTCGACTTGCAGGCAGTTCTCCGGTTTCCACAGAAGACTGAAAACGCAGCGTCTTTCTTTCGCTGGCGGTACGAGGTTTGAATCGCAGCGTATATTACATTTTCTGTCTGCTTTCTGGTCGCGTAGGTTCCTGCAACGACAAAAGCATGTCACTGAGTGACCAGTGGCTAGGTGTGCGGAAAAGCCTATGAGGTGTGAAAGTTTAACAGTGACTGTTTGTACCATTGTAAAAATGCTTGCATGGAAGCCACGGCAATTGGTAGCAGTTAACCTCTATGGAAGAAAGACTCACTATTAGACTCCAGTTGGGTTATCGCTGTTTGGGCCAAACAGAACATCCACTGGGGATGCTCAGCAGCTTGGGACTCACTATCCGACGTCATGTTTGTCTATGAGTCGAAGACTGAATTTTCAATGGGGGCAGTATTTTTCTGTCAGTTCGCAGCATGTTGACGCGTCCTTATGTTCTTCAGAGTAAGTTCGTAGAAATATAACACGAGTGGGTGATGTAGTTTGTTTCGGGTGGGAGAAGACGGGGCCAGCTCCTCGGCGAGCCTGACAAGAGAATCCGATCCTTGCTGTGACCGGTGGCTTGAATGCACCTGAGCTTCTCGTGGTTACGTTTGACAGGCTGCGCATGTTTCTCCAGTTGACTGAGTCCAGTTTTGGTCGGAAGGCTGCGGTCAAACAGTAAGGAGCAGGCTGAGTACCTACTTCCTGTTCTACACTACCTGTGCATCAATGCATACGAGCATACGTCGACAAATCAGTGTTCGATTTACATGGCTGATCACATTCTGAACAGATTTACTCTGCTCGCCTATCCCGTGTACTGGAACTGACCGGCGCGGGGTCGCCGCAGTATTTTCATTTCCATGGTAAATTAAAACTAGGTGGAGTGGTTGACTCTATCTGGAGTTGTTGAACGCTTAGGCGGTAAAGGTTCGCACCAAGACTGCTCAGTCAGCATCACGAGGAAGTGGTTCAGCAAGCCAACTACCACCACTACTATTACTTATGTTCGATGAACTTGCTTTCAGTTCGGATCTACTAGTACAATTAACACCATTCAACCGTAACCGGAATTAGGGTTCACAGTGCAAATCATTTACCGTGTTTCACGTTCTTGTACGTGCTTTGATTTTAAGTAAGTCTACGTTAGCTGAACAAACTGTTGTGTAGGTGTCACATAATTAAGACCTGTTTCTAGTCGGACTTACCCTGTTGAGGTATTTTCCACTGGTGTTCTAAATTAAGTGTAATTTTTTTCTGACGTTCGCAAACCGACCCGAAATTCAGAGTCTACCATTGGGTGTATCAGTCACTGTGGTGTTGAAACATGAATACTAATTCATAGGATGATTTTATCGAATTGGCTAGAAAGATAATTAGAAAGAAACACAGAATCTGTAGTCAGATTTATCATGCGCTTTTTATTCATTCTTAATAGAGGCATTTGCTTCGGATCATCAAATCGAAGCGCTGTATTGCTTGCATATCCTCAATTATAGATCGATCATATACAAACTCTGTACAATAAACAGACAAGTCAGCCACTTGTCTCAAGTGGTTGTACACAGTTTCCGGCTACGGGGAAGATTATACATCGATCCGTCTACGAACCAGAGCATACGTGTACACGAAACCCTGTTTAAGGTTATGCAGCTCGTTTCCAATAACTGGTTGGTTATATGCTCCGGCTGCTAATAAAAAACTCAATTTCAGAATCGGTTGTAAAGTAGGACAGGGTCAGAGACGCACAACTACCCGGGTATCACATTTTAAAACAGCATAAGAGATTTTATCGACGTTTATTCCATACGTCAATTTGTTTGTTCGATAAATTATACCACTCGCTCAGCTAGGATCTGTTCGTATGGTTTTGTCGAGCAACCCTGTCAGTTCAGCCACATGACTTTTATTCAACTTTTACTTATTGGTAACCAAAAAGAATCATTTCAATTGAATTGCAATGTAACTGCACTAAACAATTGTCATGGAACTTTTTTTCCAAAAGCTCACAAACGACAAATCGATTGTAGTTGGCCAACAAACGAAATACAATAGTTATGGATAGCAAACTTCCGTTGACCCTGGTAGCAGAAAATTCTGCACGTCAAAAACGGCAACATAGTTGATAAACATCTTAATCCTACTGCCCAAAACAAATTATGGAATCATAGATTTAATATCTTATGTCACGTGACCAGCACAACTCGTGTAGTCTTACTTTTTGAATGAATTTGATGAGACAAGGAAACATCATAGATCTAGGTAACGGCTGGTCAACATTGACAAAAAGACGTCCAACATCTGCTGTATCCAGATCCTATAACACTGTAAAACTATGCATAATATAGCAAAACGCTTAATCCAAACAGGACACAGAGTCAATGTTTGATACGCATTCTGTGTAATTTTTCGAAGCCACCGAAAATGCAACATCCAGTTTACTTGGGCTTTGGTTATCAGACGTCATAATTTCCCCCTGTGTGTTCAAAAACAATTTGTCTTGACGTTGCGGCTGCCTGTTTAATCTCCATTTTCGTGTCTGTCTGTCTAATTTCCTAAGCCATTATTTCTGCCCTACGGAACCTTATCTTAATGTTTAAAATTAGTTACATGTCCATGTGTGATGGGCATGTACAGAATGTTACTCCGAAGAACATCACATGATTTACGTCTTCTCATTGCCTTATTCAAGTTCATCAAAAGACCGAATCGCTTTAAAGATTTGTAAAATCTTCTTCAAGAAAGTTTCTGCTGGATGTTATGACTTTTTATGCTCCAAGATGTGCGCGCACATATTAGATACTCATCTCGGTGATGGGTACTACTAATGCAGCTTATGAGTAGATATAAATCTAGGTTTTTGTGCATCAAGATAGAAAAATTGCCAGTCGGATTTTTGCACTAAGTATGTACGCCACCGCAGTCAACAATATATATCAGTTAATTCACTGTAGGCAAAGCACAACCCAATGGTTTATATTTCATATTGTTTATGAACGTGCGAACTACTAATGGGGTTCAGATTTTCTGATTGCGCACGAAACAAGTCGTATACGTATAACCGTCGGTGAGCCTTCAGGAATTCAATTAGTAAACTTGTGCAGCAGCGAGGCATAATACTGATTCAATACAAGTCTACTGAGACAGCTTCACGGTTTACAAGTTAACACGTTTACGCGGAAGAAAGATCCAGTACCCATGTGCTTATGTGTTTGTATTGATTAGAGATTGAGGTTTGTTAGACCGTTCACAACCACAATGAAGGCGTTTTAGTGTGTTAAAGACATTCAGAATGTGATGTAAAAAATTGGGCTGTCACAAACTGTATCCATAATTTAAATACATTGAAGCAGTATTCGTGCATACCCGGTAATCACTATTATAGTCAACAGATCGTCCAGTACACACAGATATGAAGACAGATAGACCCATTCTTTGACTTGTAAAGGTGCATTATGATTTTGGTCAAGAGCATTTTAACGTCGACTAATTCACGCATACGTGCTCAACCAATAGGGCTGTGAACAGCTTGACCAAATCAGTTATGGCTACAGATTTAGTTACCGGTTACAGAATAGATAGACCTTAACTGAGAAGAGGTTCTGCCTAAAAGGCAAACTAACTATGCGACCGTATATCATTAGTTTAAGACAAAGATGTGTGTTATTGAGTGAACGATTTTAAACTGGAATTAGAGGTTCTCTGATATACGTAGTTCATTGATAGTTGATTTAAAGCTATCAGGCCAACTTCATGTGAGGTCGTTCGTAGGTGCATGACTTCGTTAACAATCCACATTTAACGCTTTCTATATGGCCTATCTTTTACCCAGAAGACCGGCCTACATATTTGTTTCCATGTTAGGGTGTACAACAAGGATATAGAGTATAGCGAAAGTCTGATAGGAATTCGTTCACAGATTCTTCCTACGAGCATGGAATTCATTTGAGCCTTCTCTGCTGCACAGTTTATGTACAGAACTCCACCATCTATGTCAACAATGGTTTTTCACATTCTCGGATGGCCAAGAAGACAAGCTGCGCCAAATCATGCAGCGAATATGCATGACTGTATTTGCTGAGTTTGACAGATGTGTTTTCCTGAGGACCATTGCTTAAGTGAGTTTAGGCTATCTTGATATGCATCCACATCATAGGAACTCTAAGAAGTATGTCATATGGGTGTACTACTGAAATAGGGTCATATCAGTGATTTTTCTTTGCTCGGTAGATCAACCACGAGATGAATTACACTGAGTGGCTCAGGACATACTTTTGCAAAAGCTCGATATCGTCCGGAAACTATCCGTCTGAAAAACCATCTGCTTACAACTGTTCTTAAACTTATCAATGAACCAATAGGGAGAGTGTGAAGAGGTGTTATAGAGTTTGCAGATAAAGACAATTAGTCTCATACACAATAGTAGAAAAGCAAACGAAATGCGGACGCTGTGATTGCTACTACGTTTGATTCGTAGGAAACTGACACTCTGAAATTGTCAGAGGGACGTGAGGTCTAATGTTCAACCGATTTTCGGATATATTTTATATGCTAGCATACATCAAGGGCACTTACTTACAGGAACATGTTATTTTTACATGCTGTCAAGGATAAGAATGATATTGTTGTTGTTTCTTCGTAAACAACACATTTTCATCCTAAACTCGTTGATTTGGTTAAGTTGTGCTATAGAAACCGAACAAAGATTCAGTCACTATGTTAGCACTGTCTGTCGAGGTCAAGCTATTTACAGACTGAGCACCACTTAAACTAATGACCACTTCAACATTCCCACAAATTTTCTGAAAATTCCATCCAGAGTTTCGCTATTTTTGGCAAATATAGGTTGAAGTTACCGTGGCAGTTACCGTGGCTTCTCTCGAAGCGATCTGATAAACTGACTGAAACTCACATACGGATGTAGCTGTGGTAGCAAAAGAGAATTCCGTCGTGCCTAGTGTGAGGTAATTTGAACAGTGGTCGACATTAGTGCCTTCTGAAAGCGCGACCGGAGCTCAGACTTCGGTCACGTGGAGGACATGCACAATTGACTAGCTCTAATACGAAGGAACCTCGAACATAGTGCTTCTTTTCGAAAGGGGATAGCTTGAAGGATGTCATGGATCAATTGTGAGTGGTCCTCACCCCATAGTAATAAAAATACTCTACTACTTATTACCTAAGTTTCTTATTCCTATGTCATAAAACCAGAAACTTGGTTTGCTGAGGACTGGTTCACTCTTACGATATATATATATCTATACTACTTTGTACTTGACACGTGAGAGCACATCGCCCAACTCACTGAAGAGTTTAATATGGTAACACAATACTGATTATCAAACTATACAGTTTTATTTATGATATTTGGCGAAGAGCTTAGATATTTGCTTGTCCTTTGTACCGACAGTGTACTGTAGACAATAAGTGTATCTGTGGATACATTTGGTGGTATATGAACAACGATATGAAATTATTGACGGATCCAACTCAACTGTTATATATCTATTTCTCAAGCCTATAGAGAAAGTTCTCTTTGAGCTGACGTTGCAACTGGTGCATTGGTGTTGAGGTGGCATAGAAACAATTTACTTTAAAACCATAGGTAAATATTGCAAAAACAATACTGTCGAGTTTTAAAGGTACTCACCGAAGACTTTTGACTTGAAAGAATTCCAAATGAGCGCGCTACAATTTGCTTTCAAGCTAATCACGACTTTCCATTTGCGTTTCCGCTCAGAAGTTGTTTCGATGTAAACGTATTTGCTGATAAATAGATGGGCATTGGCTGAGGACTACTCACATTTTAGTATAGCTTTCATATCCATATAAACATTATGCTGTGGGTGACACTTACATTTCGGTCATCTTGCTGTGCATCTTCTCTCGATGCCTGATTGGACAAGCACCATATTACTCCATCTATGCATGTACATCGGCTAAACGGGTGGTAGTTGATTTTTGAGTGAACACAATAACAATCGAAACATTTGTGCAGGTATTCCTGAAGTCGAATGCTCAGTTAGATTATCCGACATCAGAAGAATTCCATAAAAATCTTCCATGTAAAACCCCAACAGTTCACTCAACCAAGATAGCGCCAATGTTTCAAAACGTTTCAACACGTCATACACTTTTTGGAATTGCATAAATGAAGAGGAAATAACGAATCCAGTTAAATGTTTCCTATTTAAATGACCTTCTACGAAAGATTCTAATTGGATTGATGCATGAACGTGAGATACCTTAACTGAAAAAATTACTTCAACTGTCTCATTCGTTTGTCTCATTTAGATTCGCATAACAGATTTTATTTCAGTAAATTAAATAGTACACCATACATGTCGTGGAGTGTCACTGTCATATTCGTTCATTAATTGCGAATAATTTCAATCATCCGTCTACTCATTGGCACAATCGTTGTCCCCATTTGAAGGAAAGATATCGTCACGTGCTTTTATGCGATGTAAATACACAATAAAGTGGTTCCGAATAAAAGATATGCCAATATTACGAGTGAAAAAATTAAATGGCTCTACTTAAAAATAAAAATCAGAAACGTTACACAACGCCGTGTTTTACATGAGTATTTTGTATATTTATATTAACAAGTAAGTACTGCAGCAAAGTGTAGTTTCACTGCACAGAAAATTAACAACACTTTAATAACAAAATCACGTTCACAATCGATATATCAAAAACTGTCCTGACTGAGTCTATACCGATGTACTGGGCTATTAGGTTTAGGCGCATCTTTGGATTTACAGAAGTTCATATTTCATTGGGTTTTTATTGTTCAAGCAATCCGTGCTTTTCTTTAGTTTTTAGCCACGCCAAGCAGGTTTAGTGCAGCTGAATTTTCGCGCGACTGATTATCACATTTTGAGTGGTTGATTATTAGCTTATGTTCACTTCCTGTACCCCATAACATCACTGTCCTTATGGTTTCCGCATACCTAGATGCAACCTAATTTGGTTTTCCGACTTACTGTTGTCTACAAAAGACGGACTGTCATTTGAGTGGAGGAGGGTGAAACTTTTGGTTCCACTCTGTTAGAAATGTGCTTACAGTTATTTATGTTTCAGAAAATTTGCTGAAATTTTTCCATTTGAAAATTAAACCGAGTAAGCCTTAATGATAGAAAGAAATATTGACCTGTTTACCGTAGGCAATGGGGGAGTTGAATTGATTTTCAAAGTGGTCTTCGTTCATTACGTTTCACTGGACAAGAGGCGGATATACAGCTGAAAGTTTATGCTCGAGAGGGAGAGAGAGCGTAAAGATTGAAAAATTTATAGGTCTGTAAACCACAGATTGCGGGATAGCCAGTTGATAGTTCGTTTTGCAGTGGTTTTTTGTATTGGATTGATTCCGGTATACGTCTGATTACTTCACTGCTTTTACTAAAATACCCATTCTCATCGCTGAGTTTTTAAATTAAATAATACACACAAGCATTTAATCTTGCCAACTAGGCATTGTTACCTTCTCTTGATTTCTATTCAAATGTATTGTATCAGGTCTTTTCTGGTTGCAGGACCGTAAAAGATAATGGCATTTCAAAGTGTGCCATATCTGGACGAAGGCTGTAAAATCACTTAGTGGAAAAAGGTGGTATACAATAGAATGTAGAATGTCCAAAGTAACATGACATCTTTTGCAGGGAACCATACGGTCTATCAAGCGATTTAGTGAAGTGGTGATTTTCTGTCACAAATATCGCTGTATATCTTAGAGTATCGAATATCGTTTGCCCAGGTTACCAAACGTTACTCTAAGCGAATACTGTACGTCAGTATTTCGTATATTCTTATGGTTTGCAAACAAACTAAGTTGTATCGGTTGGTCGTCTAACTCCCAAGCTGGACTGGTGCGAACGATTTCTCCAAAGGTATATGTTGATGCATGCGTAGACACTTGAATCACCTATTGGTTACTCTCGACAACCGTTGATTATTAGTATGCAATACACTAAACACAACTGCCCATCGACAGTAAGAAGATATGACAGCTGTGCTTGTCTCGATCGATTTTACCAGTGCTCTGTCATCCACGAAGTAAACAGGGGGATAACTTCGAAGAATACCCATCGGACTCCAACGTGACATAACGGTAGAATGCGCATATGATGCTTGGCTATACGTAACAGTATTTACAGCATGTATTAGGCTTGAATCAATATGTAGACTGATGTGGGTAAATCGCTGTTGTCTCTGCAGGTCATACGTTAACATGTGACCTAATTTCTTGTGAGCTTCAGCTATTTTGATTTGCCCGCTGTATATGAATAGGATTCCTCAATGAATAGTGAACGACGCAAACGAATTACTTTGTTCAATCTGAACACAGTCACGCTGTTTCACTGACGACATGTTGGTCAAGGGGAAGAAATTGAAGACTATCAAAGTGCAATCTATAGTTGTTGCGCGAGTGTAAGTAATATATGCCAAGTGTTTATTTATAGATGGCCAATTGACGACACAAGAACATACAGCAAAAATTGAACGATACTGATCAAATTGTCCATATGATAAACTTCA
This sequence comes from Paragonimus skrjabini miyazakii, assembly GCA_014338405.1. NCBI lineage: Eukaryota > Metazoa > Platyhelminthes > Trematoda > Plagiorchiida > Troglotrematidae > Paragonimus > Paragonimus skrjabini miyazakii. Next base: position 87,637 of record JTDE01000692.1, read on the forward strand.
TACGCGAAATATGTTGAGTCCTCAAAACTTGACACCCATCAAGTTGTCACTTTCTGGACAGATGGTTTGATGAAGCACTCTACTAAGAATTACGTGAATGAGTATTCATAACTTCGAGTTATGAGTAATAAGTAAGTAATCACAGTTGGATGAATTCACTGAGTCTGTTAGCTAGACAGTCACATTTTATGGCCGACTACACAGGATTCCCGAGGAAACAGAATTGCTCAATTTTCTCGTATAATTTTGCAAATTATGAGGAAAAACTGTGCAATTCATGGAAAAGTCGTAAAAGCCTTTCAGATATGCAACCATTTTCATGAGAAGAATGCCCTTGCGTCAATAAAATAAAAGTTGAATTCCTTTAAATTATATACATGGTTTTAGCCCAATTGTTAGAACGAACACTTTTAAGAAATTGAGAGTCACGTATTTACATTATGCTGTTGTGAAGTTTTCACAATCACTCGTGATCCACCTAAATTCTTTGAAAGCTAACACAGCTGAACGTTTCTTGTCCCATTTCAAGTCAGTTTTGCAGATAGAAAAAAGTATAGTTATTCTCAATAAGGCTATTAGACACCTCTTATAACAGTTGAACTTCCAGGCCTCTCGTTGAAAATACATCATAAAAATCGAGTGGCCTTTTGCAACATTTCATCGGGTTTATTATGGCAACAGTATAATTACAATCGCCATCACAATCTTCATTGTTCGAACGAAATAAAAACTCTATTAACCAATACAAATTATGGACAGAACTAACGTTTTTTACGTTCAGCAATACAAACAACGATCAAAACAATGTCTTGTAATGGTTTATTCACCACTGCAATTTGAAAGCCTAGACAGAGTGCTTCTTACATTCAGTAGTGAACTGCAAGTTCGAATGTCCGTTGTAACACTAGCGATCAGAATTAGACACCTAACCATATACAACGGACTTGTCCTAATTCAATGTAATGAAGGAAGAGAAGCGACTATTTAAAAGGAAAAATAACGAGGTTCTCTCCTCTCTTGTTACAGAGGTTAACAATCTGTCTAGCTAGATTGAATACCACTGACCGACGCTGCAGATCGTACTGAAAGTCTATGCGATCAATCGGTCAGGCGAGTGTTGTTAACTTATAACATTCCAGGAAGGGGAAGGACCTCGATTGGCCAGCTCGAAACAGACACTTCTTCGTGACTGTACCGCCAGGGTAAGCATGGGGACCTTAGACCTGACGATCGATAACATCGATAATGTTTCGTTCGGTCTCATTTATCAAAAACCGACATCTGACCAAGCATCGTAGCACATCCACAACAAGAATCCGCAAAAATTATCTTTCATAAAGGGAAGGGATTGACGAACAAGTTCACGTAACGTGATAAAAGTAGCCCCACTATTTACGATACCGGCTAATTGAATAAAACTGTGTGTGAACAGAACAGAACACATCTAGTCGACCGATAACAAACAGGCCCTCCCAAATATCTGGAAGAACGGCGTAATAAACAAACAACATTCGGCCGTCTGTCGTTTTGGTCAACACTGTTTATGTCAACAACTACCGTCTGATTAAGTCTGATAGAACTTCTAAAACCAGTAAGCCGGACCTACGTTGGCAAAATTATCCGACGGCTAGTTGGCGATCTCACAGTTCATCCTCGGCAGGTACCTTAGTTCCGGCCTTGGGTGCTTGATGAAAATGCCCACATGGGCAAACAGCGTAACTTTCTGTATCAGGCTTAGGTGGGTTTTAGTATACTGACTGTTCTGTTTGCTGCATACAACTCTCTTTCCAGATAGGGGGTACCTTACTGCGAGAAGAAATAACTGTTTGCATCACTCAGTTTGTTCCCGAAGATTACACACTTTATTTAGCGCTGTTTATGAATGGAGTATTTAATGTTGACGAGAAACTGTTGTTTACCAATTAGATTTATATGGAAACCTATTTCCATTTATGAATTTACTGGTAACTTGGTTTAGCCGACAGAATGCTTAATAAGGGTTCAAGGCAAAGTAAATAACCGTAGTAATTCAACCATCACATGCCTCGGAGCAAACTATCTCGGTTTTGACCGTTTTGCGGCTAGTTCTTTGCATCGCTGAATACTGATATGTACTTAATGGTATAAATTTCAAGTTTGGTGTTGTAACCGAAACTAGACGCTGTCATTGAGGTTGAAATGCATGAGGCTTGACATGAAATCACTTTTGTTACCTTCAAATTCATTGTACTCTGGAGTAAATAAATGAGAATGCGTGATTGAGCAAGTGATGTAGAACTATAATGCAGCAGATAGAAATGTTTTAACTTGAAATGAGACACACTATCAAATAACTTCTAAATACTTACACTAAGGGAGTTAGTGATGGTTTTCTGATCAGAATACTTACAAAAATTGTCTACTTTTTTATAACTTGATGTCACTGGTTCCATGAAACGTGCCTTTCCAAATATGTCAACAGAACTTGTCAGACTAGTCAACTTGTCACATCCATTAATCAGGGAAGTCCTAAAAACGCCTTGAAACCAATAGCTGCCTTTAAAATATAAAACAGGAATGCATAATGTGAACCAGATAGATCAGTTAATGCTTGCCAAAAGGCCGGACAATTCAACCATCCTTAATGAGAGCGCTCAACCTAAAAGCTATTTCACCTGATTTTTGCAAACAAATAAATACTAACATAGCAAATCTATGGTTGCTTCTGGTTGTATCGATCTACACTTTTTTGTTAGATCATATGTGCAAATAGATGTTCAAATAAGCAGCACGTATTCGTAAGCCACAAACGAATATGCTCTGTTTCACTTGAAAAACTGAAACGGCATATAACTCGTTTTTGGTACAGTGTACAACGCTTCCGGCTGTTCTATGAAACATACTCTTATTTTTTTATCTGTAAATTTGACTCAAATTAGTGTTATTTTACTTTTTCTATCAAACTTCAAAATACCCTAACTAATCACCAGTAACAAAGCCTTATGAAGATGTCTTCTCAGTGAATACTCTATCTCTCAGATAATATGCGTTTGTCCAGACTGACTAGGAATTACTTTATGCATCAACCCTTCTTGGAACTGGTGGGCATCAATTCGCATAGGTCGTTTACGTCCAAAGGTATCGGATAGTTTTAAGCCGTTTACTGTCTGCAACGGTTAATTACATAAAAGAGCGTGCAGTTATCTGGTCTAAACCATGATCCGTTAAACATCGTTTAAGCTAAACAGATTTGAGCACTTAATCTCATCCCACTTGAGCTTAGGATGAGAATGTCGTTTAGAGCTTGTTAAATCTGCAGATAATGAAGATTGTATTTCCTCAGATTACACCGCGAGTATTCCCATAGTTGGTACATGTTTTAAACTTAGGTTTCCCAAGTTGAATTCAATGCCTGAATAACCCCGTTTATGGGCTGTCCAGTCTGTCTTCCATTAGGACAGCTTAAACAATCCAGACAACCTGCTTGGTGAACAGAATGGGCTAACAAAAGTATTTTGATACCGGCCATGAATTGCAACAAAAAGCCTGGTATTCATGCATTCAAACATTGGTTAAAACGTTTAAAGTTGGTTGCATACTGCTATGGGTGATACGTTATTTTGGTTGATCTGTGATATCAACTAGGCCACCTAAAATACCGTTTTAGATAGACAAACACCTCTTTTCCTGATGTTTCGTATTCTTTCTCACACTCGTTTATTTTATTTCATACGTATTTACCGTTTAACGTTAATCGTGTTGAAGGTTGTAACCACTAACGTTAAACCAACACTTTTACAATTTTTTATTTAGGACCTAAAGTTGGATCTTTCTGTTCGAACGTTAGGACCCAAAATCATCCAGTTAACAAATAAAACTGTATGGTTATACTAACTTTAATAGTGTTCAGTTTGTCAGCTACAACGTCAGGGTCTATTTGGTCATCAGTGGTTAGTTTGGTTGACCGCCTGTTCGACTATAGTTTCATTGGTTGCATATATTATGGTCATAGTGAGGTACATTTGAATTTAATACTGTATACAGCTTATGCTCTTTCATGTAAGTAAAGATGTATTAAGATTACTGAAATAGTGTCAGTCCTCAGTTTGTAGTCTGCTAGTTGCCTTGATTAAGTTTCATTCAAAATACAAAGATACCATAAAAACAGATTTTAGACGATAACCATAACTCATCGAAAACTTCTACTGGAGTGAACATTTTCTTTGTTCACCTGGAGAAATTAACATGACGGTAGGTTGCGTGAGTAATTGAGTCCAAATCTGAAAGTTCGCAGTTCTTAGGGTAGCTTTTTAATTTACCTGACAGACCACTTATCATGACTTGATACTGTGGTACGCCTGCAAAATTATGTTGAGGCTAAGAAGGAGTTTTTTCTGTTCGAAATTGTCAAATTAGTCGCACTGCGTATTGACAACCACAAATGTGTTATTTGCTCTGAAACATTTCCGATGACTATCCAATGAAGAGTTTTAGGAGTTTGACGATCTAATGGCATACGAAACATTGATTTCTTACTAATTTGCTTGGTTTATACACGAATGAATTTCATCCTATTATTTACTGTCACTAATAAGTACTGTATGTATTGAAGGTTAGTGAGATCACTATTTGAATAAGCATCACGTGTAGTAAATTGGAAATGATTTTTTAACCCCCTCCAATAAATACCTGAAGTGTCATTCACAAAAAAATTGGAGATAGAAAGTTAAATTTATTCCACTGATTATCGCCAGCGTCCGCAAAATTCGTTAACTCTTGCTATGGTATTAGGTTGACAATTACTGATCCAGAAGGAACATGGTGTGTGGACACACACAGGTAAATGTGTAGAACTTAGTTATGTACAGTCGGTATACCTTTAAAACCAAACGTTCTGTTACATCAGAACACTGCATGCAACCGTTTTGCCAACATACTCAATGTCTCTACATCTTACTCCGTCCCTTATCCTTTAGATGAAAGTATGGTAGAGTACTTCTGATTGACAGTTAATCTTAAAAATTTATATGTACATGATTTACCATAATACGGAAAGTCCACCTGATAACCAGTTTTCCAGTTATTTTGAAAATCTTATAAATGAGTCCAGGAATATCCTACAGCATAATGATTATATCCCAAAATGAAACAACGATAGTAGCCCTCATATTGTATATGCAAGTTTCCAGATGCACATTTGAAAAGACTGTATTTTACTGAATCCTCTGTTGTTTAACCGTACGATATCGCTAAGTTACTTTCTGATCGATTTATTGATGTGACAGAGAATTTATACCTATCAAAAATCATTCGTGACTGAACATGATTTTCATATTTGTATAAACTGTACAATCGGTCTCTCTCACAAAATATAGTCAAATTATTGCTAAGAATTTATGTTCAGTTGATTCTTTGCTTAATGACTTCTACTGTCAGTGTGTACGTTTGGATAACAGTATTTATAAACCCTCATTTAATCCTAAATTTGCTTCAGGTAATTTTGTGTTATTTGTTGTTTACTGGACACAATTCAGTCCTCCGGGATATGTGTGTATGTCATACTTGACTGTGGAAACACTGCAAGTTCCCTATTGCTTTGACTCAACAGGGGTAGCAGTTGATCAGAAAGTGTCTGAATGTATAAGAGAGCTTACAAAAATACTGATTCCAGCTACTTACACGAAGCGCAGCATCCCTAGTAACAAAACCGCCTCCACGTGAGTAGTAATATGTCAAACTTTCGAACCATTCAAACCGAATTACCTCTCATCGGGAAGAACCACCATGTGTATTGATCAGTTCAACTGATGTGATGTGTTGCTTATGTCACCTCAGCTGCGTTATTTGTGGAGTTTTCTAGTACACTCAGAGTATAGAATACCTTATGATTCTGTATTTGAGACATTTTACACCGAACGCAACTTGATAAGGGTTTTGTTGCTGCTTCGAGCAGATGTCTCAGGTCATCCAACTCTTCTGCTTACTGTGAGTAGCTGTTCCAGGTCAGTTTGTCGTGCATGAGTAGCTGTAACACGGTTGCTCACTCTCGATATGACAATCGTCTTGCCCACTCCAATCTATAACCATTAGTCCAAGACTTCGCAGCCAGCTTGAACCCACAGAGACTACTGATTGTTTGCCAAACAAATGTTTATCACTGAATAGTTGGATGGTAAGATTGACTAAAGTCCAGTGGAGTGTTAGCGGAATCGTCATCAGCATATACGGCGGAAAACACGAAATGAAAATCCAGTCCTCGCGCCCCAATCGTGAATTATGTAAGAAAATTGAACTTCACTTATTATGGTTCACTATAATTGAAATTCAACTACTTTGAACAACAAATATCCACACTGATATGAGTTGTCAAGGCAGTGTTTGTTATTTCTGACGGTGGTTAACAGACTATTGGCAATAAATATATCACTTTTCTGCTTTAATAACCCATGGACCCAAACTATGTGGAGAACTCTTATAACAAGTTTAGAGCAACTCAACCCTAAACGTTGAATTCCATTTTTTGCAGCATTCCTGGAGAGTTTTATATATTCCAATTTCAGATACTTTTGTGAAGTCTGTTTAGACCGTACACTGTACGCTCGAACTACAAGCAAACAATCGGATGGAACTGTTTTCTGGGGCGAAAAATTTGAATTGAAGTGAGTCAAATTTTTTTCATCAACCATCATATCATTTCATTTGAGTAAAAGAAATTTCGACGAAAAACCAGCTAACCTTTCAGCCTGGCTGAACTCGCCTCCAACAGAAGAATAACGAATCTTTTATCTTTTCTAATGCAGAAATCACATCTGGTAAATGTTACCGACAAATAGTTTGCAAATCGAATAATCTGGCGAATACTGTATAAAAAAAATGCCGAAGTTATCCATTGTTTGGTAAATCAGAGAGAGACAAGTCCCTTGACGAAAAATGTGTTTTACGAATTCAATGACAACCATGTTAAACTTATTTCTCACTCGACTTATCGTGCCAGACTGCTAACGACTGAGTATAAACGTCCTAGAGTTTGTAGGAAATTTACAGTATGATGAAGCTTGAAAACTTGCACATACATTTGACTTGGCGTTTACCAAAATAAACAGAAATGTAGAAATGGATAGTATCAGAATTACACCGTTCTGAGCAGTTAACAATAATGGGGTTGTAAATGAAAAAATGCTGGATAAAACTAAATGAAAGAGACATCGACCGCAATTTAGCAAACACATTTCAGCACGCAACAGACACTTGCCATCTAACGGTTTATTGCAGCTACATCTGAATGATTCTGATGGACAGTCCAGTTAAAATACATAATTAACGTCTTGTAGAAGTGCATAGTTTGCGCGTGACCTCACTACCTGATGAGGTGAGTGAAGCAGTATTGTACCGGGTTCGAAACACCCAAGAAATGTTTCCACTGGATGTTACGGTATGTCTGGATACTTATCGCAATATGAGAACCTACCTAGGGGTTGGCCGTATTAAGAAAAATACCTTAGTGAAACAATATTGTTAGTGCCTAACAAAAACTAATAATTCGCTTTCTTGGTCAATGATATCTAGTTAAGTGATTGACTGAGGTGATTTAACGAACTGGTTTCCAGGTACCTATCGGATAAATTTATCAGGAATACGGGGAGTATATGAGTTACCGGTCTAAAGAAATTCTATCACATTCAGTTCAAAACGCTTATCATTTGGTAGATCTTATGCAATAACTAGTGTAATGGTCTATGATGAAGAGCGTATTTCTATTGAACAAGGTTTATCAAGAACAAAAGCATACACACATACATACATATATACATACATACATACATAGGTGCACACATGCACCAAAAATGCCAAATATTTATATAAACTTCTGAATATCTATGGCATACGAAAACATGAAAATAATCTCCACCTTGTCCGTATGAAGCAGAAGTAGAAAACCTGCGTCCAGTATTCAATCAAGTTTGCCACAATGTTCACGGGCTTCATAAAGTTCACTCTTTTTAAGTAGAAGCATGGTAGACTTCCCAAGGTCGTCCAGATTCCTACTGCTTATCTTATGCATGTTGTCGTTGTCTGTTTAGGACGGCTTTAATGACTGTGATACATACACTCAGCATGTACGTATCTGTTGACTGCGTTGTTTGGCAAGCCTTTTATCGTTTTTCTTACGAAAAAACAACTTACATGCATATCCCATTTGGTGACGTATCTGATTTAACTAGTAATGTTACAAATGACTATCCCAGCTTCTCGGTAGCTCGATTGCATGTCATCTCAACGACTGACTGACTTATGGTTGAATTGATGGTGTCGAAAGTTCACTTGATCGTTAAGCTATGGCAGTTATCTGTTCTGCTCATGATGCTCAAATAGAGTTCCTTCGTAGAAAGGCTGTCTTAGCTTAAACTGTTTCAACCTTTAACTGCAAACAAAGAGTATTTAGGTGCATGTAGTCCCAAGTGGAACAAGCACAAAGACGGAGGAGTCAGTAGTCTCACACAAAAAGTCGATGCAAAGAAGTTGAAGGGCACAGTAGTGAGAATCACTGCAGATATAATATCTGACGTAACGTGTAACTTGCACACTCATTCACTAATGTAGTAGAAGATTTGCCCTATGCCATGTAACTCGAAATAATGGCAAAAAGATTCCCGAAACATACCAGTCCCACATGATAGTTGCACACAAGCCAGCAAGATCAAAAAACTAAATATGAAACTCTCTTCAAAGGCACAAGAAAAAATATGAGGTGCTTTAACGGTGTAGTCAAGAATATCACGATATCATTGACATTCTAGGCAACACTTTCAAGGGTTCAACTAAAAGTACCAGAGTCGAAAAACGTACAACACTGGTGAGTCGTTGAGTATTTCTGTGTTGGTTGAAATGTGTTTGTGTATGTATGGATAACTCTATGCGTTAGCGCAGAATAGACGTTGTCAAGGGCAATCTTCGGAAGCAGAGTGATCTGCATTCCGGAACAAACGTTGGGCCGTTATATTCGAGCTTTTGTCAAATGATTTATTATAGCACCCAGCTTGACGGATCCGTTAGACTTAACAAATTCTAATAGTTACTTTGTCTCGACAGATAAATCCATTTATGTGAAGGCAGGCACTTGGTGTATACATCCTCCGTACGCTTCGTCTTTTTCTCACAAATGCCAATTACTGTGTGCGGACAGTTCGAGTGCAAAAGTTGGTTGTTAATCAAAGATGTTCACTGTGGCTTTCTTTCTTCAACCTGGTATCGGCTTCATACAGAGATGCAATGCTGGTGTCAAAGGTACAGTGGCGATAGACGAATCAGGTACTGAACAACTGCAAGGGTTAGCTTAATCAAAGGAATCGCCTTACAAAATGGTAGCTCACACTCTGTTTTTTAACGAAGCAGAAGTTGCAAACAACAGTTTCCATTTGCATACCAGAATATGATTATTACTGATGAATAGTCGGGGATTTGGTTCATTTCAATTTGAACATCACCCACAATTGATCGCAGCTGTCGCATCCCCATAAACTTTCCAGTCGGCCCCTTTCGAAAAGAAGCACTAGACTCGAGTTTCGCTCTTATTAGAGCTCGTCAGTAGTGCATATCATCGTCACTGCCGGGACTTGAACCACGGACACGCTGTTCATGAGGCAACCGTGTTAACCACTGCGCCATTTCGAGCCGATCGGGCAACCTGATCATTACTCACAAACGAAAGTGGTTGAGCGCTCAAATATGTTTATTGTTAAGAGAGACTGGTGAATTTTGGAACTAGAAAGTGAGGCACAATACTTCTTGATAGACGAATTTAGCATATTGTATTATAAATTTTCCAGTGTAAACTGAACGTTTATCCTCCACTGCATGAGTGACAACTCTGAAACTGAAAGACTGGAATATTTTTTTGTAAAAAGCAAACACTGTAGGACCAAGCAAACTGAGGCAATGAATCGAGACTGACGTAATCCGTAAATGAGAGGTATAGTTTCTAGCTGAACATTCCTCATATCTGTTCGCAACTTTTGCATACACATTGACATCCCAGCCAGCCTCATTTGAAAAGAAGCACTAATCTTGAGCTTTGATCTCCTTAGAGCTCGTCAATAGTGCATATCCTTTCCAAGGCCGGGATTAGAATTCCAGCCACAGTTTTATGAAGCAACCATGCTGATCACTGCATCATTGACCTCACATTAGGCATAGCCGAATATCGCGCAGCAGATTTAAAGAATTCGGAGATTTTAACCTGTATCGTAAGTTCTATCAGGAAGGTTCTCGATCGGAGTTAACAGGACAGTGTCTTCTCTCGAGACGAACGGGCAGCCTGATCATTGCTGATAAGTGTAAGTGGCCGAGCGTTCAGATTGAATAATTTGGTCGCGCTGGTGTGAGATCAATGACACAGTGGTCAACGTGGTTGTCTGATGAAGGCATGACTGGAGTTTTAGTCCTGGCCGTGGAAAGAATATGTACTATTAACGGACTCTGATGAAAGCGAAACTGGAGTCTAGTACTTCTTCTCAAAAGAGGCTGGCTAGAATCTCATTGTGAATACAAAGGTAACGATCCGATATGAGTGGTGTTTGACTGGGAATTAACCAAATCTCAGACTACTCGTCAATAATCTGAAAAATCGGTACAGTGCCGACATACGAAATTGACGTTGCAAACGAGCAAGCGATAAGACGAATTGACAGCAAACTAAAACGGTATTCGAGCGCGGTATTAGTAATATGTTCGACTACCAGGGTTAACTCTCGGTGTTCTTACTCGTTCAAACAAATGTTTGAGCACATGTGGAGGTTTGCAAAGAAAAGGTTGCAAATGACAGTCGGAACGCTGACATACCTAGTAATAAGTAGATAGGGTCGTCGTAACACTTACAATTAGGTAACGGGTGGCAAGAATTCGGTTATTCAAAGACACATCTTAGAGGTAAAAATGCTGGATTGTAATAGGGATATTCTTTGGGCTAAAAGTATTTGGACGCAGATATGAACGTTAGAACTACGGATGGTGTTACAAACGTGTTTGGGAGGTTCACAAAGGCGTTTCAGAGAACGATCTTCACATTCAAATGGCTTAAGAAGCTCCTTAGTTTAGTAATTTTTCCATAGTCACTTGGCAACAACATTCTGCGGAATTAACGAACTACAATACTGTTAATCAACATTTTACGGTTGTAGCTAAAGAACAAAAACTGAATATTTACCCGTTTCCGAAAAATCTTTCGACAAGTCTAACTACAATTCTAATGAACACAATTCGTTGAGGCTACTCCTCCGTATACTAGCGACGTTGAAAGCGGAAAATTAGGTTATGTCTGTCGAGTTAACATCAAAGATAGATTTTCTGTGAATAGACATAATTTCATCCATCAGATTAAATATATGTGCATATTACAATTTTTTAATCTATCCTTGTAATTCTGTTCCTTGAAAATTATTTGGAAATTAAGGTTTCATCACAAAGAAATCTGCAATCCATACGATCAGGTTATGTAACGAAAAATAAATAGTTTTCGTTACAACACCAGCGCTTCTGTGCATTTAGCTGATGTGGATGGAGCATCTATGGAAAACAGTTCTGTTTGGATGGCTAATATCGAACCAACTCAAGAGTAAGATTGCAATCAAAAATACCTCATTATTTCCGGTTGAACATCTTCAAAAGGTGTGCTCAGATCTAAACTAAAGTCAACATGACAATATTAATCAGTTGATGACCGGTTCTTCATAAACTTTCGCTAAAGTCCTATTGTGGCAAAGGGTTATGATCATATGTGTTCTGTGGACCAAAATTCGAACATTTTTTTATCCGACTGCGCAACGTCAGAGGTCGAAGACTAGCAAAGAAGGGAGTAATTGACGTAATACTTCCAGTGGCCGGTAATAGTTTTTTCAATCACGGTGTTGAAATTCGGAAACAAATAACCAAATGGGTTGCACAGAATGAGCGTTTCGTGGCTGCTTGTGATGTTTTCAGCAAATACTTGATGGTTTCCCCTTTTCAATTTAATTGTGGTCCACTTTTAGAACCAGAAGATTTATCACGTTGAATGATTTCACCTTGCATACTTTCCAAACAGAAGCGGATTGGATAGCCTTTTTCCATGAGTGTTTTTCTACACGATGAGGCCTTTCAAATTACATGTTCTGTCAAAAAATTTTGACCAGCAATGTTAACTAAGATTCTCATTTGACCGGATAGGTGTATCGCTGGGACTACTGGTGTGCTTTCCCATCCAATTATGCTTTCGATAGACAGACCGTATTATGAGTCAGTTGGTAAGATGTCGCAAGTGGGTACTTAGGAACGTTGATGTATCTGCATATTCTTACCCGATCGTGAGGTTATCGTTGGTATTCAGCAAATACTTCGTATCAAACATAGTTATCGTTATTTATTTAATATCCGTGAGTGGGATAATAATATCAACTTACCTCTGGTGTAGCTGCACATGATCGAACGCGACATCTATCTCAAGTGGGCAAAGGCGAACTAAACGGGCTAGGCATGGCGACACCACCGGTTTATACATGAACGTCGTCATAGTAGCAAAACTTGACGTTTGCTGAGCAGAGTCACAGAAAACAATTTAATTCAGACGCAAATAACGATATATTCAGCCCGTTTAGCTCTTTAGATGGAAAAGCTTTATCAGTAGTCTGGATCAAAGAAAAATTGATAGACAACCAAATCGTGTTCATGTTGGTCGTGTGTTTATTGCCGTAACCCAAGCTGTTTAGCGGGTCAATCAGCTGGAAACATTCTTGTCAAGTTTTTTGACTCTTGAATTTACGCCATTTCTACGATAACTTTTGTTACGACAAACCAAAGGATATTTGATACTTGTCTTAGAGCTCAGGTAACTTTGTGGACTTTGAACAAAATATGGAAGTGCAGAGTATGTGGTTATTTTGACGTAAAGCTTATTTTGATTATGTTTAGAAAGTTAACTTTTCGTATAAGAGTTCTTTTAGTTCTATGTTAATACATCGCTCAAGTGGATTAGTATCATGGATTGCACATTAAAAACAGGATTACGTAGTAGCGTTAAATAGTGATCGTATTGGTGGAATAAGAAGGATTTTATCTATAACCATGGGTCCGGAGTTCTTGTCCGGTTATCGTTTTATAAAGTTTTCACCGGATCATAGCTGAATCGGTAGGGTTAGGATTCAGAGGTATTTCAAGTTTAGATTTAGTAACGCTGTATCCGCTCCCACAGTGGACCAACTCAGTTTTTGAACTACATACGCTCGTCTTCAGAAAACCAGTTAGGGAAGTTGGTATTGGAAAGGTCGGGACTTAGCTCGTGACTGGATGTCATCTGCTTCATTTGGAGGCACAGTTCGCCGCTTTAAACAAGAGAAACCCGACAGAAGTGCAAAACGCTTGTTTATTGAAGATTTTAAGACTTGTGGAAATCGCCTATTGAACAACAAACCCATGTATGTGACACGGTGAATGAGAGCGTTTCTTTGTGAGAACGTCCAAAATAAACTTGTGCCCAAAATTGGTACGGAAGTCACGTAACTACTTTTATAACGTATAGGACATTGGATACTCTAAAACCTAAGATGATCCAAGACGACCGTAGCCAACGACTTTTGTGGTAATTACACACTCCTTGTATATTTGTAAATATCGTACATCAAGGTTTGTAATACTAAAAGCTAAATACCTTTCTGGCTGAAAACTAAAACAACAAAAAACTCACTCGTGTTACATAATCCAACGTCTTCTGTTGTGAAATAATATGATAAGACGCCGATAACTTTGGACTGTACGTGTCTAGACAAGGGCCAAGTAATGAGGGTTTGGATTCAGAATCTATCCATGAAAAGCACACTACAGTAATCACTGTCATTTTCTGAGCTTCGCAAGAGAGACTGTTTTTTCGAGAACCACTCAGTTCGTCGCGGTCTTGAGAGGTTCAAAAAATAAATCAAGGATTGTTTACTTTTGTCTAGTGGAATAACATTCAGTTCGTAATGTAATTACATCAACTCATTCAGTAACTGCTAGTGTTCATACTGTAAAACACAACTTCTGATCATTTGTAAGGGGTTTGCCTGATAAGCACTGCTCACTTGTATCAGTGCAGTACCGCTGAAATGACCCCGAATTTAGTTCGGAGCGGTTTCGTGCCGGTTAATAAACCATCCTTAGACTACTAAGTGTGTAGTTTAAGTTCGGTTCACCATGACTTCCATATTGTCATTTCGTTTGGGGTTCCATTTCTATTTCAATCATTGAAATATGTTTTCTGTGTGGTTATGAGAAATGTATCTTTTAACGCAGGTAGGTTGTTCCGAATAAGTCTGCAGCTTCCATTTTTCTTGGATGAGGTGTTTCTTTATCTATCGTTTCTTCCTAAAGATGAGAGTGTATGCACAATGTTTGACCGCAAAGTAGGGTTTCTAACTGAAAGTTGATGAATCATATATCTTAAGACATGTAGATAACATGTCAGTCAGAATTCTTTGGGAATTGTGAAGCTGTCTTACTGAGTTAGAGGTTTCTCTAGATTGTTGTATGGCTTGCTTCTCGACGTTCGATTTCTTTGCAGCAAATGATGTACATAGTTAGGTTGTTGAAACAATGAAGTCTACCGAACTCGTCTAACTGACCTCTTGTGCTTCAAAGGCAACGTTTCACAAGTTTTCTAGTAATACGTAACACGCAATAACCGAATTTTGTTGCTCACTTGATCGTTAAAATTATCCCTGAACTGTGTGCTGGTTGACTTGAAAGGTTGCGAAATAACGATTGCTCTGTGTGAGTTGACATTAGTGAATGTGCTTCTGGTTTCCCAATCCATGAGTGGAACATCAAGTTCCTTGTGACACGAGGGATTTTCCCACTTGGGTTTTCCTCGAAATTATTGGAGTATGTGTTCATTGGCGGGGTATTATCATACTCTGTTCGTTTTTTCATCAAAGCTAACGTCTCAAACTAGCATTTTGAGAACATCGATGACCTTTCTAATTTTGGTAGATTGCTACTTTTACTCAGAGTTCTAACAACAAACCGAAAATTAATTATTGACTTTAGTACATATAATTGAATGCTTCCGAAACAGGGGTAAACGTCCAACCTAGGAACCTTAATTAATTTATGCAATTCTTCCCCAATTTCAAGAATAAAACAAATTTATATCCGTGCTGTAAAACACATTTATTTCCCTTTCATCGTAGTAATCTCCCGGAATTGTCGATACTCACCATCAATTTGTATAGACAAGGACCTGGTTCGAACAAGGACAAACGTCAACGCAACAAGGCATACAATCAATTTGTTGGTGAGTTCTTGTTAAAAAACATAGAAACTACAAAACAAAGTTTTTATTTGGTTCCGTTGATTCAGATTTTTAAGAGAGTTGGCCAAGTCATGTTTGAACGTTTTCTGTTGGTTTTACAAGCTTTCGTGAGATGCACAAATGTATTTATTACTCCAGTGATCACAGAAAATTACGCAGTTTAGACAGACACCTCTTAATCTAGATGTGTATGCTATCAAGAACGAAGAGATCAAGCAAATTTGTTGAGGAATTTCTTTAATGTGGAAATATTTCTTCACTGTTGAGTACTCCCCTCTCTTACAGTAACTGCTTCAAAGTGATCAGTCCTGAAGGAGACGGTACCATTTCTGTGGAAACGTTTAAGTGCCGTCACCCTGAGACGAGGATGACCACTTTTTTGGTGAACAACCTCTTCATATGTTTGCAGTTGCTTCTTGGATTTTCGATCTGGCGTAGATTTTACGTGGTCTCGAAAATGCAGTCTTGTAGGAAAACTAGTAGTAGTGTCTCCACAAAAGTCATTTGCACGCTAACAGGATAAACTTTAATCCAAGTCTGTCTTACTATACATATCACCTCGATGCCAGTTACTCCAAATACTGTTAGTTTTTTGAGTGGTCTAGTGACAATCCAGTATCAGCGTCGGCCAAACGTGATCAACCACGATCATGGCTGATTACGCTGCATACATATCACCTAATGAGGGACAGCAAAGGTCACACCTGATAGTTAGGTAGGGTGTGACATACAGAAAGCATATGTGAATCATCTGACCTCAAGTCACTTAAGGTCGAATGGAAAGTGAAACTTACTCGCCTGGTTAAAATCAAAGAGTCAATCTCAAGATCCCCATAGAACAGGTACTGGAAAGGATAAGCGAGGTCGATTATCGTTGGAGCACAGATGTTCACGGTTGAAGTTAAATTCCATAGCCAGGTTAAAATGCCTGCAAAACTTGGACGACTAAGTTCGTTGCTGACTACTCAATGTTAATACCAAAATATACCGTTATCCGATAGAGACACGGAAGAAAAATTGAAAAGCAGAGACTTTGATGATGAAAAAAGCAATCGACTTTTTTCTACAAATAAACCAACACTAGAATGAATTGGCAGGTCGCTCAGGAAGGATAACTGATACGAACACTCGACACTAGGACAAAAACAAAGTCAATTGGGATCACAGCAAATTGAGACACACTATCCGTTAGGTTTCTGACATAAACTATACTGTTTACTACACTCAATTCAGCTGGACTGGGTGTACAAGCGAAACACATTTTTTCTTTCCATATTGCAACTGTTTTTGTTATGTGAATACGAACTAACTAGCCTTGTGCATAGAGTGAACGCAATAATTTGTTTTGTGTGCTCCGATTTGATTGGCTTGTGGTGAAGATGACTCATTATTTCAATCGCCATCTTACGTCGTATCTCTCGTGTGACCTTTAGTAAATCGTTTTGTTCAACGCAACGTCATAAAGATCTGCACAAAACGAGAAAAACATTTGATGATCGACTGAACTGTGGGAGGCAGACTGGCCTTGTAATCGCCTGTGGAATGCTGGTTGCCTTCCAGAATGCACCACTTAATGTTGGCCTGGCCATTACCGCGTTGCAGAACGGTAATGATTCAGTGGTGCACGGAAATCGGTTCCGGTTGCTACGTCAAGTTACCTAGTAGTCCCTCTAACTAGTAGAAATTGCCGCCAGAGTGATTGTGCGCAATAGTGCGAGCTAACCATGTCCGGCCAAATGGCGCAGCCAGAGGCACACGTTCAGGTTGTTTCACAATAATGAGTACTTAACTTGGCGTACTCTATCTCTTCACCCCATTTGTATTGAACATGCTTACAGTCTGATTGATATAGCGGTTTTCAGAAATTTGAGATTAATGACTTTCGATGATATCTAGAAGAAACAACTAATCACAATGCTTCCGAGCTTCATGCAGAAGAGTGTCGGTACACTTCAACTTTAAACTGCATAATCATGCGAAACAAGAAGACACCGTTCTTCTTAAAAAAAATTCGTACTGCTCACTTTGTTGTTCCGTTGTATCTGCGTTGACCTTGTTCTGGACAGAATGTTCATTCTGGCGATATTACAGACTACAACACTAAACAATAGGAAGATGAATAGATATAAGTATGAAAAGGTACCTAAATGAGCTTGATATAGAAGCCATTAACCTTTCGATATCTATTCCGGACCAGCTGAACAATGCTAACTGATACGAATCACACAGAATGTAAACACATACGATTAGAATGAGAGCAAAGGTTAGTCGTATTCGTCAAGATTTTAACTCTTAGAAACGGCGGTATTTGTATCCTTTAGATACAGTGGTTATAGTGGATAAATACCATGACATATTTTTATCTTGAATAAGTTACATTCTTAGATTAGATCGTTTTTAAAATTTGCCTGCAGTAACGTTCAACAGATCGCTTTCATATGAAACAAAAAGATTTCAACAGCGTGCTATAGAATCTCCCCTGACATATTTAGAAATTTGTTGATTTTAAACGTCACATTTAGACTAACAAGAATTTCATTGATGTCTAGTTCAATAATGTGGCTATCTGTTTATTACTAGTTTGACATTCTCTCTTGAAGCATGTTATTTTACATGTATATTTAAGTAATAACGTTTCTTGGAGGTAAAAAGTTGCGTTCTACTCATAATGATTGAAATTCCAATGAATATATTTTTCATTTTTATCCTGTGTTTTTCTGGATCTTAACGTACAGATGTGTATTAACCGTAACGTTTGTAGCAAATGTGTTTTGGTTGAATCGACCTTGCATAGTGCTGACAATGACTTAGCAAGTACTCGGAATGTCAGAAACACCGCTAGTGATGTTGAACAGTTTTGGTTGTGACATGGTTGTGCAAATAATCATCACCGTTATTTGGTTGTTATATTTTAAACAAGTGAATGTGGAAGAATCCCACGAAGATCATCAATCTCATGTGAAACCTTTTTGAGATACTCATTTGTTCTCTTCGAACTGACAGCTGCCACTTTCCAATAGTGTTACAGTATCGAGCTCATATACAAGACGTGGATTAACAACGTTGGCATCTGGACATTTTTGATATGTAAAGTTTCTCAGTCGTGATATGACGGCATTGATTAATATAGCGATTCAACAGATTCAACTAGACGCTTTATAAAATAAATCATTTTGACAATTGTGTTATGCTGGAATGCAATAGTGGTAATCTGACAAGAATTAATGATAAAAATCACTGCGACGTAACCAAGTTTCTTTAATTAGTTAGTCAATAAGACCTTCGTAGCATTCATAAACCATGAACAGGTGCGTACGCTGACTTTTTGTGTGCATATCGCTCGTACACACTAACTTGCAATGTTGCCAAGCATGAATTCAGTACAACATTATATTTGACAGAATCAATTAGTGCTACCGAAGTAAGACAGGATAAATTTAGCGCGATGATGCTGTAGACTATTACTTTAGTCATGACAGTATCGAATTTCAAGGGGCATGGAGTAACAGATATTCGCGACGAATGATATATCCAGGCCGAGAAAGCGATCTAAAGTTTCGAATTAATAAATGCTGGAGAAAAGTTTTGAGATGAAATTTAAAGAAGCATTGATTCAGACTACACAGTAACAGTCTGTTTTGTTGTGTAGCCTTCACAGTTTTGAAGCCGATGAACTTCAAGAACAGTGGGTTGTTGTTTTATCGTCACAATCCCCACTGTGTTACACACAACATATACATATGTACGAGTTGTGCATCTGCTCGTCTAAGTGTGTGCACTTAGAGTTATTCAATAAGCAGACTATTGATGAGACCGACCTACGTCGGTTCAGTAATTTGTTGACTCCGACGGTTATTATCATTTTGGGCATAAGGGAAAATCAAATGGTAGTTTCACTGAAACCACTGTTGACTCATTCGTTCATTCAAGATACTTCATTCATCATAAACATCTGTCAGGTGTGACTCTTTAGACTGAAGAAGAAGCTGTACAACATCAGAACGTTTATCAGTTCGCCTCATGTTTGCAGTATGATATCTAAAATTTCACTAAAAAGTTCATTACGTACACATGCACGTTTATTTTGAGTGAGGCAAACAAATGGTGGTCGTTCACTATAGCGAATATCGCTTACGTTGTCCTGAACTAATTTCGTTGGGTGATACCGGGTTTAACTGGTTGCCGAATAATATTTTGTACGGCATAAAAGGGGATAAGGAAATGTGTCAGAAGTTGTTTACTGAGTTGATCAGTTCAATGTGGGAAGGTTTGTCCTGAAGGTGACAAAATGCAAATCCTAGAAATCCGTTCAGCTGATGAAAATAGAAATGAAGTTCACACAGTTGTTGGTGTTACTTACGAGGCCGAATGTTCATATAGTTCATATGCGCATTTACCTGCCACATACTCAGCTTAATCATATGGAATCTGCCGAATTGTGTGAAGAGGGAACTGTAAAGACAAGGTATCCCGAGATAGTGAAGCTGAAATCCATTTACGTATTGATTGTTAGCGATTAAATCTTTACCAATAATTTGTGCTACGTCGGATTCGCAAGATGAGACAGACCAAATTGAGACAAATTGAGACATCAGCGTGATTCAACTTAGTTACAGGAACATACTCTTCATAACAAGTGTTATACGGGTTGTGTTATGAAGCCACATCAAAAATTGGAAAAACCCTGAATGAACATGCGGACCATGGTTCATTTTCTCAACTGCGTACAATACAGTACAGTGGAATGGTTACCACAGTGCTTGTTACGGTGGGACATTCTGCATGGTACAAGTATAGACGGAAGTCAAATTTTTTGAAGCGCAATCCCTTTCATTACGATACCTTTGCTGCGTTGCTCACCAGTAATATCCAGTCTGTATTGCGTTGCAAGTACGAGATTTGTCTATCAGTGAACAATTCGTTTTATTGCAATTTACTTCAGAAAAAACAGACACTGCCTTCAGCAGATTAGAACAGACAAACTTGGATTTGAAATTTTTCGTCTCACCGGACACTTACTTCAGACGAGTTACTTCTTGATTCTTGGTGAACGTACTGACCATTCTCCATATCTATCGAACTCTTTTCATCTGTCACCATATGCATTCAAAAAAGATTTAAGCGCAAAGCACTTAAAGAAATTTACTTCGGTAAGATATTGGTGACAGCTGGAATATTTTTTGCCAGACTTGATTGATTGAATCTATGCACCCAAGCCGTAGGTTTCTAAAAGCCAATAGAACCAAAATTCATGGTCCAAACCAGCTGCACCTGTTTATCGATTGCGTGTTAACAATGCATCATGAACCAACCCAATCATACTCGTAAAATTTAATTTACAACCTCACACGAGAAATACCATGATATATTCAGCATTAGCAATGTATTATACGTGTTCTGTGAAAGTAATTCTTAAAGTGCCCGATAGTAGCAAACATAGTTAGTGAAGCAGCCAGATTAAGGTGCCTGTTGGGATAAATGTGGAGGAATAACACAATAAAAATCAAAAGAAGAAATTGTGCCGTATTCGAACGAAGTCCTCCTTGATAAACTTTTTTATTTCAACTATTATATGCCCATCAGAACAGGTAAATGAATGATTCTCTTGGTTTTGTTCAGTCACCTCCACTGTTTGGCTTGCTCAACAAACATTGTGTGTGCTGATCACATTTTTAGCTCACGTTGAATGATGATAACCGTAACCAGGGTCTGATTGCAAAACGTTACGGATGGCAAAATTATCTATATTTCATGAGTTGGTTTGAACAAATTAATGGTAAACAACAAGGGTGATCTGAAGTGGTGTTCCTTGTGTCAAACGCCTTTCTCTCTTCCAATGGAGGTTGCTTGATGCGGGGTGATTAGGACAACTTTCATGGCACCAGTGAATTGTCCCATGGTTAGGTGGGCAGAATTCACCTCATTATCAGTGAGTTAACGTGTTTGTGATTACAAGGATAGGAGTTTGAATCAATAGTTACGTGATTGGTCTACAGTCCGTAACAGGTTTCCTGTTTTGGTATTCGACAAGCGACAATAGTTGTTTGTTCGAGTTGAATTCATGCTTTCGCGTTTTATCGATAAGAACCAAGAAAAACCGAAAATACTTTATGGAATATGGCTTTATGACTAATGGCAGAGAAACGCAAGTATAGGTCTGAAACGATGTGTTACGACCTGCTAGTTGACAAAGATACCTTCCGAAATTGGTTTCTCTCTACAGAGGTCGATTCTGTGTTTTTTAAGCATTCCATTATGTAAAGAAGCGAGACAGACTTCCAAAATCAAACTCAGTTAAGAAGAATGTTTGGAAGCTTTCCGACCCTTCTCACATTTGTTTAGATGTTAAGGATCACGCTTCACTATTGCTTACTTGCATGAAAGGAGTCATATTCTGTACCGTCTCTTCATTATGGTCGTTGTCTGTGTCGTACCCTCCACAATTTCTTAGCCCCGTTACATTCGGAGCAGTGCTTCTTCTATTGTACACTGTTTTTTTCAACCACTACAGAAGTCACTTTTAGGAAACCAGCCTCAAGGTTTGCATTTCCAGAGTGTTAAGCCAATAGCTACTGATCCTGTTTGGACCGCACAGTGGTACTTAGAGCAGACATGGTTGTCTCAGCTGAAAGTTGGTTTGACTCGACTGAACGTGGTGGCAAAACACACTAACAGAAGACAGATTCATGTGGTCGATTACAATCAAAGCACTCATGTGCACAACCGAGAAGCCATTTATGATCCACCAACTTCTATAGGCACACCACCGTATAATCGCGCTGGTACAAGCCATTCTGAATTTATTAACGTTGTGGTCAAACCAGATTCGCCTTGTTTAAAGGGGTTGGTATAATTGCGCAACGAATTATCGACCCGTTACCAAGATCTGCGTACATTTACGGTTATTATCTGCGATGAATCAGCATGGTATATGGTTTGAAGACAGAGTTTTAGCTGTATAGTTTTAGTACGAGCATGAACTAAGTTACGCATGAGATCGGAAGGTGGGATAAATCTCAACATAAATCAGAGACGTGTACAGCTCCTATCCCCGGTAGTTTCACTGCTTTGTTCAAAGCAATAGACAAACTCATTAAAGCAGCTCCGTAATATGCATCGGTGTCCATTCTGGATAATACTTTACAGCCAACTGAAAGTTTGAGCAGGTACATGCGCTGGTGAAAATACTCACAAAATGTTGACAACCGGTTAATGACGTATACGTTAAGTGTTTAACCCTGGTATATGTCTGCCCATGCAAAAGTTTCACAATGCTATATATAAAGTATAGCTATTTTAACCATGCCGACCCATACGGAAAGATGTAAGACAAAAACTTGTCCAGTTTGATGAGACGCACGGTTTTGTGGTTCTGCTTACCTAACAGGAGGTGAGTTAGTATACCTGTGATTAAGACCAGTTTTTTAAAACCACCTGCTGCCACCCAGTAGGCGTACCGTTTTTGGAGACTGACATATTGCATTAAGTGCATATGATATGCAAGAATGCCCATCAGAATGCATGGCACTCCTCTGGAGTCTAATCATTTGGTTATCTTAAGTGGAATCAAATCATCGTGTTCTGACTCATCCCATTTATCCGGTGTGTTCTCCATCTTGGACTGACAACTGAACGCACGAAGACAGTAATGAATACGGAATACAAAATAAGCAGCGCTGTTTACTTCCTATGTCGATCGTCCTACACTAAAACACTTAATGTCCTAATAAGATATCCCCCTGAGGCATTCAAATTAACACCAAATTTGAGGATGTGCTATGTTAGGTTATGAATATTATCGGAACCGTTCATAAGTAGTGTATGTTTTTAACAGAATCTCGTCAGGTCCATATAAATGTCATCATTTTTACAAAGCGTTATAAGGACAACTGGACAGTATTATGAAAATCCAGAGCAATAGAAAAATATGTATCCCCGAAACGGCAAGTATTTCATGACTAGGTTTTTATTCTGATGGTTTCTCTTTTGTTTCGTAAAAAGTGGCCGTCCAATATGTCAACCCAAAGTAAAATTAGGTACTCTTCGCAAACCACACAGTCGCTGGAAATCAAACTGGTGTTCGACAAAGTATACAACACAGCGACTTAGCTGGAAGAGTTCTGGTGAGAATGGACCAGTAAAGCAGTAAATATGTTTATTCGTGACGCAAATAAACTAACATCCTTGACGTGCAAAACTGCTCGTCTTTGTAGCAGAATCTGGAAAACTTGCATTACGCAGCCCTAATAGGACGGCAGTGGACCTTGCGTTTTTATTTGTGTTTAGTCGCACCTTGGCACCCAAAAAAAATGGTTTACTCAACGTCAACGGTTCCATACGTATGGTGCTAACAGACTTCACTTGCGAGTTGGATACAAAAAATCCTTGAGATGAATCTACACCCGTGGTTCACCAACACTGTAACCGCCACAGTCCAACGCGAATTCACGTTGATAATGTTCCTTATTTGTCAGTTGTTTGCATTGCCCAGCATGTGGTGAACAATTGGAGACATCTTGAGAGAAAGGTAAACTATAAGAATACAATACAGAGAATTACCCGCTTTCGGTGTGGATCACCATGGTTATAGATAGCATGTTAACAAGAGTACCAGGAGGCGCGCAAATTCCCAAGCAGTATGCCTGCATGATGAAGCTTACGAATGCCAACAAAGCGGCGTTGGCCGTCCTGAATTCATGTGTTAATCTCCGAAGACCTCTACAACCAGCATGCAAAGATCCTTGTAATATTCTTCCCAAATCGGCCATTATCATGTTGCACAGCAAAGTATCGATCGATTATCTGGTTTCAGCACGATTCCATAGAGGACTTGACGATATGAAGTTGAGTCAAAAACGCTACATAGTTTCGGACGAACAGGATTACCCTAGTCGAACCGGCCGGCGCACGCGATCCGCACACTAAATTTTGTGGCGCTGTTCTTGAGCGGTTTCGTGAGGATAGAGATCTGTCACAACAACTCTAATATGTTTAAGAGGTTCCGCAATTTTGTGACCCTATTTACGAGCTTTACTGTTCTATTTCAAGGAGAGACATGCGCAATGTGACACTGAATTCGGATAAGTTTTATATTAGTCTTTGCTGGTTGCAATGATGGTTCACAAAAACGAGGCCCATCGTTCCTCTTTATTCAGCACCATACTGGGTGCATGCCATGGATTGCTACGTCCAAGTAGTGTAAGTTTCGGTGGTCAGCGTGCTGACATGTTCTGCGGCCTGCTTGTTTTTGTCACGTTGTTAAGCTTACATAGCAGATTCAACTTCACGGCCAGTTTAACAGACACAATTTGGTCATACCCAAGAACACTACTGACCCCGCGTGGGTTCATGAAGTCGGTCGGACTATTCTTATCAGCTTGGTGAACCAAAGATGGTGGGGGGGCGGTCGAATGACCCCGACTAGTTGTCCCGCCCACTGGAGCAGCCAGCAGCGCAGAACATCGTATGTTGACATGGGCACGCTTTCGTAACCGGAACGGCCCAGCCAGCACAGGAACAGTGAGACTGATAATCAGTGGCATCAGTACCGTTTTGGTCGATGATACATGCAGCAGCAACCTTTGTGCGGTCAGACATTCTAAAACAGTCCCACCGAGAATTCAGACAGAAAACGACTTGGCAAAGGACGGTTTTGAACGGCAAAATGGATCTCACCAGATCTCACACTAACGAATTCAGTAAGACTGCTGGCGCGCAGGATAAAACGCATCTGACCGGACGGTGAACAGCAAGTCCTGTCAAACGTTTGAAACAGTATGAGTAAATAAACAGGCGGTATCTGACCATCCACCGCCCTGATGGGCATTGTCTTGGTTAAAAATCACTATCTATTTTAACTCCATAGAGGCTAGCCAGGATAAACTTAACAGAAATAAAATGTTGTGCACATTTTACAGCCGCGTCCATCTCGCGTTTCAGAAAGACTGAAATTTGGATTAATAAATTTGGCTAAATAACACAACAAATCTTACTTTCATCAGTCCAGATAATGTATTGGGTAAATGAATGAACGGACCTTTTCGCCTTTTATTGCTTACCTCAATATTCGTGGTTTCCGAGATTAAATGCAATCGCTGGGACAACGCATTGTCCCACAGTGACAAGACGTAGTAGTTCTCTCGCCAACTAACGCTGGTGACCTAACATAAGTATGGCGCTTTGAAGCTACACGAACTGAAGGTCATTTACATTTGCTCATGGTTTTGGTATTCATAAAAAAAACTTAAAGCCATCCTCTTTCGTAATGGGGCACTGGATTCGAACCTTACTGATGGTATTACTCGTCACTAGTGCGGTCTGGATTTGTACTCTCACCACGCTTTCGTGAAACAAAAATGTTTATCACCGAGCCATTAACCTAACACCAAACCAAATAGTCCTACCTCGACGCTCAACTACCTCTGTTTATAGGTGCTTGTCAGTCTGCTTGATTGCTTTTTTGAGACTCAGTAAGTTCCCGTTAACTAGAACGAATAAACAATCAACAAACAAGAGAAGAAAACAAGTCTAAGCAGTAGGATAAACCGAATTAATTATCATAAAGTGGAACGCCGGATGAGGGTATCGCAAATTTCCTCTGGATGCTGCTGCTTAGATTCCATACAGGTTTCTTGCAGGATAACCGACGAATTTATGGAAACTAGTTAGGTCCTATCCGCTGCCCATTAATTGAACTAATCAGCATCTGACTCTCTTTATATACCGCCCACAGTATTGCTCTGATCACAAAACGCAAAATTACCGTAGGATGAAATTTTGGTACGTTTGGGCAAAAGAAGCTAAGGTAAAAGCGTGGCATGCCTACTGTGGAACTATACCTTTTTCCATACTGGTTTCTCTTTTAGGCATAAGAATTTATCTTTCGTGCAAAAGCCTTCCGTTTTAGTGCAGTAGAATTTCTCCATTGTATTTTCAGGCTGTGAAAGTGGCTTACGATTGGTCTAATGGACTCATAGTTTGCGACCTTTTTGATTGCGACTGCACGCATTGGCTGCTGCACTAGGACAATTTCCGAGGGAACACTTGAGTTGTGAAGGTCGACATGTGGTCCAATCGGGGTATAGAGTCCAGCCCAGAGGGGGCAGAGAGCACAAGCTAATGATTGGACCACATGACGGCCTTCACAACTCAAGTGTTCCCTCAGGCATTGTCCTAGCGCAGCAGCCAACGCGTGCAGTCGCAATCAGAAAGGTCGTAAAATCTGAGTCCACTAGACCAATCATCAGCCAGCTCCACAGCCTGAAAATACAATGGAGAAATTCTACTGCACTAAAACGAAAGGCTTTTACACGAAAGATACATTCTTATGCCTAAAAGAGAAACCAGTATGGAAAAAGGTATAGATGTTGGTACACCAAATGACCTCATCAGGAATAAGCATACAGTGAACGCTGATACTTCCCACGTTGTTTGAGACTCAGTGTCTTCATTTCAGTGATGGCACGTCATACCTTGTGGGTGGCCCGGTGATCAACCCATTCTGTATGTGCACAGTTGTGATTCGCGACTGCGTTACCACATATTGTATGTGCTGTTATGAAAAAAACTTTGAACGGTGACCTGATCGGGGGAAGCCACGTTTAACAGCCACCGATCGTGGACAGAGGAGGTGTCATCAACAAAGCATTTGAAGGGACTAGGTCAGTTCACGCATGCTCGAAGGTCACCTGTCAGGTGTTATTTATAACAATGCTCACGGCATGGTGAACTCGTCTCAAGGGAGAAGATAGGTACATACTAAAATACATAACTTTTTAAGCTGCTACGTATCACACCTGCGGAATCCAAATGATGGAGTACAAGTTTGTTGTTGCACGCAAAATGTGGAACATTTTGAGAGCAACAGCGTTTGATGAACGTGATACGTAAGATGGTTGAGTTCACCTTGGTTATTTAGCGTTTGGTCATAGTGAGAACCAGACATTTAGTAAACAATCATTTTGATATAATCAGTTCTTACTAGTACTGCGCAGCCCGAAAATTCGAACCCACGACTGGTAGACATGTTCGAATGATAGTCTAAGTCTTTATTCATTATACGGCGGTTGAGGAAACGTGAACTATAATTCTAACGAGTATCCGCATGGTGTTAGCCTGGTTTCATGGCTTACATGATGCAGATGGAACTCAAGTATGTGAAGACAATCGTTAATCACGCTGCTGGTCATTGATACCAACCATCTGCAAACTGTCACTTAACCCTTTCTTGAGCCTTCACTGATGTTCGTTCTTTCGTAAATCAGCCGGAAAGGACTGTTAGATTCCAGCTCATAATTATAGATTGTCTGACGAATGTAGGGAGACTAGTTTTGATTTAAATCTGCTTCGAAAAAAACTGTCAAACGACAGAGAGAACGCAATAAATTTTCAGAGCATTACTGACCCCATTCTGATGGAAATTTGATAAATTTTGATTATGGTTAATTAATCGCGAAAAGTCAATTTCGCTAGTCTTGCAATTTACAGAAGGAAGGAAATTTCAGAATCCAATTAATCAGTTTCATTTTACTGAAACGAAACCAAAGGATTAGTTTTAAAAATGAACACCATGACGGTAATAATCTGTTTCAATATTCAGACAAAAAGTAATTTGTTTTGATTAAGTTGATTTTGGGGTTTTCAAGTTTTATGTTACTTTGGGTAATTTAAATTGAAGAATGCTTACATGGTCGGTTTACATTGAACAAGATTGATCAATTTTGGTTGTATTTGATAAACAAGTTGACAGAATAGGCTAACGGTACGAGTACTTTTAACAAGCAATCGGAATTCAAGTCGGAATCAAATTCAGCATTGCCTATAATGTGTTTCTTCTGGGAATATCTAAAACTGTTTGTTGTAAACTAATAAGCGCTTTACCAGCTGAAAACACCAATGTAGCTCACGCAGTTTACTACGGGTTATACAGAACTTTTGTTTACCTGAAATTTGAGGCAAATGGCATGCTCTTGGCGGTCAGTTGAATGCAACATACATTTAGAAAGGCTAAGTCAGATGAAAACCACAGATACTAGCAACGAGGCACGAGCCGGCAACTTGGTATGGCCAAGGCTTGATCCTAACTATGTTTGTGGTCGGTCGTGCGTAAGATTCTGGTACAATATTATAGATATTGTTCAATCGCAAATGCGAGATTGGGAATTATGATAAATGCGGATAAGACGAGACATTATTCGTTGCATTTATAACTTGTAATTGCTAATGTTAAACACACTGATAGCACTGGTTAATTCATGAATACTATGCATTGGTGGCAGCACGCGTTTCGTTAAGATTTTGATAAGTACTTGGATTGCTACAGAAAGAACAAAAATCTTGACTGTTACGGTCCTGTCTCTAAGTGGGGGTGGGTGAAACTTGTGACTGAAAACAAGCAAGATGAAACTTCAGCGAAGCTGCTGGCTACAGTGAATTAACCAGGGAGGATTGTACCACATAGAGCCGAAATCCCGTCAGGTACACATATTTAGTGGTCTGTAGATTTGGGTTAGAGTAACGGTTGGGGATTCTGTAGTACAGGCTATGTCTCACACATGTGTAGATCGAGTAGTTTAAAAAATCGCGATCTCTTGAACTTTGGTGATGGTGAATGAACAACCTATTTTGTAACAAACTTATTGAGGTGTGTGGTTTTAGGTTAATTGCTCGATAGTTTCTGAATGTCAATTAATGACCTCTGCTTAAGTCACTCTATAATGTGAATGATCGTGTTTTGTCAATAGGTTTGAGTTTGGATGTGAGCTACAATTCGTCTTAATCAGTTTATTGGTCAACGTTTTTCTTTACACAAACAGGCGAATTTCTCATCAACTGTGTTCAAACTGAAGTGTCAGTGTTCTGTTCCTAGTTAGGCTGGCAGTAACATGAGTTGAAGGCTAACCACCCGAGTAGACAAACCACAATGTTCCTACGGCTAGATTTAGTAAACGAACAGCTTGCCAAATAACTTGCACGAGGTGATCAGGGAAAGTACTTGGCAAGCCATCACTTCACAAAATAGTTTGCACTCGTTTGCGTTCATCCAATAAAATTGAAAGTATTCAATTGAAGCGATTTAAAAATGCGTCCAAACAGTTTTTACTTTCCAAATCACGAACGTGTGGAGTGTTCTTAACTGGACATATTTCATGCGAACCGAGCAGTTTCCCAACTTTATTGTCGATCAAATATCTACACTGTACGATCGATCTTACATTCTTTTTTGCTTATCATGTACGGTTGGTGGACTTGATCCACATCTGGAACAGAAAATATCCTCCGACAAAAATCAGGTCACGTTGATCATGACGTCCTGACTGGGTGTCTGCTGTATGTTTTCAGTTACGCCTAATTCTCGGTCAACTACTCGTTCGGTTTAGCACGCTATCCAAAATGAATCATCCATGTACTGCTTCCGCTTATTGATGGACGTTAATGTCAATAGCTGTACAATAAATTATCACTGTTGTAAATGACAGTGTGGACATGTGTATATTGCAGTGACCAATAGAATGCATTCAATTTGACATATACACTGAACTATTTTACGATATGTTCATAGATTACTCGAAATTCACACGCATACAAATCGAAATCTAACATTCACCTGATTCATCCGGTTTGTCAGGACGATGGACGCAATACATATGGTAAAATCAAGACGGACTGTATGAACACGGGTTTTTAAATTAGAGTATTAACAATGGAGTATGGTATTGTATGCTGCAGCTCATCATAGGTCGTATGGAAACTGCAGTATTACACTTTGTCACTGAACCCCCGAACCGAACAAACTTGATAGTGTTTTCAACTAATCTGCTGAAGTACGGCACAACCATTGGTTCATGTATCAACCACATATGAATCATACAGGACACATTTGAAATTGTTTGCGATGTAATCTCAGCCAACAGGGAATGTTATCTATATTGTAACTACTGAATTAGGAATCAATGGATGAATTGTCGCTAAGTTAACCCACCCAAAGAATTGTAACCATAAACTGGTCCACTTAATCAACTATCAAGCGTCACAGTTATAACGCAAGAAAATCAATAATGACAATTGAGCGTAATGTGTATAAACGTAATGATATGTAAATTGTTCATATCATACTTGAAATTATAAAACATTTCAAATGACAATAATTCTAAACGATTTATTAGACATATGTTATTAGGAGTTTTCCCTCGCTTTCTTTTGCACATGAAAGCAGTGCCCCAACACCTTGAAAAAGTTGTACCAATGAGTCGACGTATTGAGGAAAGGTTCATACAATTATCTCAACGTGAACAGTTAGACTATGACCAATATGGGTCCACAGATTGGAACTAATAAAATGGATCACTGTCTTATGCGTTTTCTTGACTTCAACCATAAGGATTCTTCTGCTGGTCAGTCTCATGCAAAACCATTTTAAAACCTACAGTGTGTTGTTCAATATTATAGGCTAACACAAATGTTACGTCTCAGTTATCACCTTTAAAGTCTATTTTTATTGAAACCGGTCTGTGACTTTTACATCTTTACCAAAAGTGATAAAACAACAGTCCAGAAAACTTTACATGCCAGAAAGAACTGGACAGTTCTACTCCGGTAAACGTTACCCACCTTGCTTAGGGTGAGGACAGCGAACGCCTAGTAATCTTGGTCGCTAAATTTTTTCTTCTTCGCCAGTTATCTTTCAGAACACTGCATACGCATACACTCCAGACTGTTTACAGAATTACCAACTGGGTCTCTTTCGATAGTGGGGAATACTCGACGGCTTGTGCTGCCTGATCGGCTCACTCGGCTACTCTGATCATCCTCACTTAACTCGCCTGAAACACTACCTCCCAAGTCTCATGGCATTCTCAACACCTTTGTTTTGCATGGTCTTGAGTGAGCTTCATAAATGAGAAACAAATTTAGCACAGGGAGCTGGCAATTCCAAAACTGCACTATGACCATATTATTTAATATTTGCTGATGGTATAGGGTTCCCAGGAACCCTGAGTATTTTAAATGTTGTTTGGAACAACAAATGTAGATAGAATACCTCTAATATTCTAGGGCATTTTTTGCACCAATATCTGTGTTTATCAGACTTGTTGAAATTATAACAAAAGCATACGCTTCCCCCCCACCGGGTATCTGTGAGTAGTAGCAAGTTTGTACATGCAGAGTCAACTATTTGAAATAAGTCAAAATGCTGCTGAGTTCATACCCATATTGGTTGTCTCATTCTAACTTCTATAAATCGATCGGGTTGTAAATTCACAGTTACAAAGTCATTTAAACTGTTATCTTAGCAATGTCACCGGAGCAGAATTTAGCTGTTTTACGACAAGCAATTGGTCGGATCTCCGTGATCAAACTGCACCATTACTTTAGCTTGAACGTATGTGAAGGAAATAAATGTGAATTTTTTGTTTTAATTTGAACATCACCCACAATTGGTCGCAGCTGTCGCATTCCCATAGACTTTCCAGTCGGCCCCTTTCGAAAAGAAGCACTAGACTCGAGTTTCCCTCTCATTAGAGCTCGTCAGTAGTGCATATCCTCGCCACTGCCGGGACTTGAACCACGGACATGCTGTTCATGGGCAGGCAACCGTGTTTACCACTGCGCCATTGACTTCACGTTGGGCACGACTGAATTATCATATGTGAACGCTCAACCACTTTCGCTTGTGAGTAATGATCAGGTTGCCCGATCGTCTCGAAACGGAGACACAGTAACTGTCCTGTTAACTCCAATCGATAACCCCGCGATTAGAACTTCCTAGGCAGATCGAGATCTCCGATCTCATTAAACCTGCTAGGCGATATTTTAGATTACTGATGAGTAGTCGGGGATTTGGTTTATTTCAATTTGAACAAGCAAGTGCGTATATGTAAAACAATTGTCATAAACAACTGCGTTGTAGAATGCAACATTCAAAAGTACCTCGTGTTTCAATGCTCTGTGCGTAGACGTGAATAACTAACACAGGCTGAAATTGTTACGGAAACTGTTGGTTACACGTTAATCTTAGGTGTAACATTACTTTGAGCGTATATTCCTGAAACGGCCTTACTGTTCAGTGTTATATCATACAGTATGCAGAATAAAATATAGTCTCTAGTGAACCATCGTTTGAGATGAGTTTTCTCAGGCAGTAGCTGACCAAAGTGTTAATAACTGAGTGATAAAACATTTAAAGGCGTTGAACAGCATCGGTAACCATGTTCTGTGCTGACCGAAGTGAACTCTGTGTTGTTCAGCAAGGTACGGGTATCATATAGATGAACTACATGCTAATTAGTGTCAGACCGCATACATAAATACTAAGCATATTTGTTATGAAGTATGAAACGTAACTTTGCAGTAAAGTGAAGTATCACGGCAGTTAACTTTGCTGCAACCGATTTGTGATAATACTGAGTGTTATCCGAACGAATCTGTGAGAACTCAGACCAGAGCTCTTTTGTCACGACGTTAGCAGCACTGTGCATGAACTAAATCTAGTCACAAACTCGTAAAGAAAATCAGTTTCACGAAAACCTTTGTAATATACGATATAACTGAAGAAAACTGTGTGCAATCCAGACCGACTAGACGAATACGTCAAAACGAGATATACATGAAGAAAGCGTAGAATATGGGTTTCATTGGACGTCTCATTTGTTCAAGAGTAGCACAGCTTATTAAGATTAGTTCGGTTGACCTAATTGTCTTGTCCAATAACGAAGCTAACAACCGTTTATCTGCACCCTGGTTTGTAGCCTATGAACTTCTTCCAAATTGCGGTCTCTTGACAAGTTCATACTATGTAGAAAAACATCCGGTCAGTTGGTGTTAAACGAATATCCAATCCCCATCAAGCTGGCTTCTAGATATGATTACTGTATCGGTTCCTTCATGCTAGTAGACATTCGCTTAACGAACAGTGGTTACTTGAAGATTACTGTATATTTCGGTCATTACTATAAAATTTAAAGCGTAAACTAATTTCTTTAGCGGAAGTGCACACTACATACCGTACAGAACAGCATGGAATGTTTTCACATGAACTGTATAAGTCTAACGAGGACTTTATGGCAATGACAGCAAGTAAAAAACAAAGCTAGTCAATCTTCCACTGTACAGAAAGTTTAAAAATACATCACGTCACTCACGATATAACCTCCTAGTTCTTTGTAACCATAATTTATACTGCCGTAGTCATTTTCAATTTAAGTTAACCAGTCCTGATTTTGTCTGTTGTTTTGCTATCCGCACGTTTCGTTGTACATAAGTGCTTGTAAATACTACAAAGCGTCCAAACAGTCGAGGAATTCGGGTTTTTTCTGTGTCCATCACGAC
The DNA here is from genome assembly GCA_014338405.1 of Paragonimus skrjabini miyazakii. NCBI lineage: Eukaryota > Metazoa > Platyhelminthes > Trematoda > Plagiorchiida > Troglotrematidae > Paragonimus > Paragonimus skrjabini miyazakii. The sequence continues at coordinate 121,259 of JTDE01000692.1, forward strand.
GAAGTTGACTGATCTTACAATAAATGTTCATAAAAATGACCCAATTTTAGTGATTCAGGAGATTTTACAAGAAACCAGAAACTTAAGTAAGCGATAGAAAAAAAAAGGTTTCTAGATGTAAGAGGAATTTGTATTGAATGTGACCTGATTTCGGGACTGTGTTTCAAATCACAGACAGAAATATAGACCACATCATCTTTCATCTTTCTTGAAACCGGATGATTGATCCAAATCAGCATTCTCATGATAAGCTTGAAATCTTGAAATCCTCAGAACTTAAGCAGACATCTATCTTTGCACGTAATTTTGTGGGAATAGCCACTTTATACTGTCAACTTCATATGGATTGCATGAAGTGCAACACTTCGGAACTCGATCTTCTACGACTGTATTTGTTATCTCAGTTAAAGCATCATTTGTCGACATCAGCTATTCTACAAGTTTTACTTCGTTGTGCTAAGATTCCCCGTGTGAGGATCGGCTTCAGATATAACAAGTCATACTTCATAAAATAAAATCTAATCGATACAAACTAATAGAAACAACCTGGTTGTTTATCATAATAAAATCATAATAAAATACATTGTAGTTGAGAAGATATAAATCGCGTGAACATGTGGCCAATTTAAACATCTGGAATAATTGTACACAAAGAGGAGAACACGGGCAGTTGAAATCGATTGATGGAAAGAAGAAAAATGCGGAGAAAAACAATTGGAAGTTGTTCCAGTTATTAGTAGAGCAAAACCTTAGACTTGATGCAATTTGGTGCAAACGGAGAAATCAGTAACAGATGCAAAAACCCCAATTTTTGACGCATGGTAAAAATTTGCCAGATGAAGTGTAACATTTAAGTTGCTAGATAACTATTACATTTCACGGTGATAGAAAACCTGCATTACAGAAGACCTCAGAGACGAACTTTGATCCTCATGCAACTGTAATTGCACGTCGGGATTTATTCTTCCATGCTAACTGGACGCGTGATTGGTTCACTATTCAAGTTCATGTTCGGTTAGTGACTGACTGACTCTTCCATGTATCTTTCACCAGCTTTTGTCACGCTACCTCTGACCGACCTTCCCTCTACATCGGAGTATCAGCAATGGTTGCCAATGCAAGCCCCCCAAACTACTCCTTATTTGACCAACCTGGAAAACTGGCATTCTGCCGGTCAGACTCGGGGTGGGGACACGTCCATAAGCCCCAAAGCAAGCAACAATTCTCCAAATGGTACACGCTTCCGAAAACGGTCAACGCCAGTAGGATGCTTTCGACATTCCACATCCACTTCAGCGTTCGTCTGTCCAAATGAGTCTGCTAATGAGGCAGCTCCCGAAACGGGCGGAAAGAAAAAACGGTCATGGACAGCTGGTATAGCTACAACAGCCGATACGGGCTCAACCCACAGATATGGTGTAACTTCTCCAACTAGCGTTGCTGCGTCAGCCAACGTTTCCCCAAATTATCAATCATCTAGAACCAGTTTAACTCTATCGGAAACTTCATTACCACAAATTCGGTTGAATGTACAATACGAGTCCATTGATATATTGCCTTTGGACTATTATGGTGAACTGCGCGAGGTGAGTACAGATTTGAGTAAACTTTGAATGTCACTTAATCACTCTGTGGAAAATCATACTGGTCAGCGTGTTTGGTATTTAGAAACTCGACAACTTCTCTGTTAGTTTCACGCTATGCCGATCGCTGTCTTAGCAAGATCCTATTACCGGGCCGCCTGTGTCTATGAACCAAATTTTGGTAACTTAAAATAAGCGTTTCAATGCAATATCAGTAGGATGAGGCTTTGTAAATTGCGGGTTACTTCATAGGTTTTTATGTGTGTGATGTGATAGGTAAGAGCTACAGCTTTAGCTTTGCTGACCTAATACTTAATAACTGGGCAAAGTGGGCACATTGTGAAATGGTCCATTTTAACATTCAGGTCCAGTGGTGTCTGTTAAACAAAATTGTTTTTGTTACAATTTAAATGATGTAAGGAACTGCGCGCAGTATTTAAAAAGCAGCTCCTCTTTAGTCTAAAATGTAGGTCGACTGTTCAAATATTTGTTTTGCTTACTATACTGTACGCAACCAGGCCAATCAAAATATTCCCATCAAAACCGCAAGCGGCTTCGATGAATGAACAGTGAAATTAATGGAATGTGCAACCTCAATTTCTCAATTGTGCAAATGTGGGCTGTGGGAAGTTTTGTGTTCATTAGTTAGCGAATAAATTATCAAGTTTAAATCGGATAAACAAGAACCATTTCAAACGTAGGTTCCAAATTTGTTTGCAATTGAAACATTTCAGCCTATTGATTCACTTTCCATAGATAAACAAATTGAAATTAACGTTCTTTTATTGTTTTTAATGGTTAAATCCTGCATGTATGATTATCTCAACTGTTACGATGACAACAATGCTTATGTTAACCCAACGTGAGTGTTCTCAGCGAGATGACCGTTAACGGGGTTGTACTAACTAGGTAATACAGTACACATGCCTCCTAAATGTCAATTTTAAGCCATCATTATACGATCGGTCTCGTACCTGCCCTGATTTATTACGTAGACAAGGTGGGAACCAGAAACGGAATGGGGTTATTCTTCCAGTTCAATCAAAGTTATATATATCCACGGGGCCGCCGGTCTTATGGTATTGTTTGTGACGGAATTTCCAACACCATACAACTTTACCCAACAAACCAATGCGTGAAACATACATATATATGTAAACTATATATAATAAATTGTGTACGGTCGAAGTAAATTAAGTGGCATTTTGCTTAAATGAGGCATTTCTAGTTTTATGCCCAACGGTCTTTCAAGACATGGCCGTAAACTTGAGAATTGATGAGGTCAAAGTAAAATACACGAATTAAGCCACATCCCGCACAACGTCGGTAGTAACTTACCGTGCTTTGTTGGCTACGATACTGACTTACAATCACTGTGTCAGACGATTGACCTGAAATCGGATGAATATTCCGACATTGCACGGTTGGATGAACACGTCAGTTCGGTAGCTGGCAATCAAGCTTTTAGGATGATATCTGGGTGGTC
>JTDE01000692.1:124427-153430 GCA_014338405.1 Paragonimus skrjabini miyazakii
AAGCCGTAATAGATTTAGTCATCTGTTGTGATTCAGATATGCTTGGTGTGTTTGTCCTGCTTAATCCAAACAAGTATTCATCGTAATGTCAAGGCTACTAGGTTGTATGTACCATAGCAACTTTCCTCCGGTGGTTGATCTAATCACATCATAAGTCATCTTAACGGTTTCTACATTTTCCTGGCGGAGATCGTAAAATGACAGTAATGATATAGTTTGAAAGTTCGTTTATGAATGGAATTTAACTTGAGTCCAAAGCGACGTCTGGTGATATGAAAGTGTGATTCAGCATTCCACACACATTGCCCTTTGTCAGTTTAAGTCTCGACACACTGATCTCTGTATCAGTCGTAAATCGCAAAGAAAGCTGAAGAATTATATCAAGTACCGTGAAACTAAATTGCTGTAGTATAATAATACCACCCCGCAATATGCGGATCCGAATTACTGGCCCATATATGATCACTTAAACCAGTCAAGTGTGCTCTGCCGATGCAAGTTAAGCTGACCTGACTTGTAAACGTTCCCAAGGATGGGAAGTTGCAGGTTTACACTAATTAAGGTTGAAGTTTCAGCCATTCACAACAGGGAAATTTTTCTGTAAGTAGTCCTCACTCGATGTTATCTTCCAGCTGAAATGAGCTTTCAGTTAGTAGGAAATCGATCAGAAGGACGGACTTTTAAGAATACTTGATTAAACCGTTGTAGGTCGGATTTGGTTTACAGTTTTACATGGTTCCACAGAACCACACGTCTTCTGGGCATACGGTTAAGGGTAGGAGAACACAAGGAGAACACTAAGGGTAGGAGAACACAATCTTCTACACATATTTCTGCATCACTACACTGGTTGTTGTTAATCAGTTGAAGTTAAACTGGCAATAGGTCATTATACCGGTCTAGGTCTATAAGCTTTGATCGTCAAATGCAGAAATATATGTACACAAGTCTTGTCACTGCGATCTCTACAGCCGTAACCTGTTCAGTGGAGTTATTCTACGTGACCATTGTGACTTGATGGTGGCCGACTTAATCGGTCACATGCCATGAACAGACTGAGAATAAGCCACCCACATACGATTATCAAGCGTTGCTGCAATTGCAGCAAAACCCATATTTTCATAAACAGTTTGCATAACGTATTATACATATTCAGGAAGGGTATATTCTCTCAGCTAAACTTTCAGTTATTACCGGTTCCGTTACACAGTCATTCAGAATCTTATTTGGGAACGGTGGAAATGTCGCCTTTCCTAGCTATTTCTTGTTTGGTGTTTGCTTTCTCAATCATACTAGGGTTATGACAGCGTTTACTCTGGTTCTTCGATCTTCAGCAGCAGTAGCAACCTGTGGGCGGTATACATTTTGCGTAACCAAAATATGACCAGCCGACTAAACGTAGTCAAAAAGTTCTTACCCCTCACCGTAGAAGTAATAACCACCTAGCCGGTAATGGAATTCCGCCAGGTTTTCGTCAGTCAGTCAAAATAAGTAGAACAGGTCAGTGTTTTAATTTCGACCAAACTTTTCCATCCAACTGATACCAACATATGACTGTTCCAGATATCTCGCTGTCTAGCATTAAAGTTCTCAGCGATTCAATAACAACCATATTGACCTATAGTGATCAAATATGATGCACATAACATCAAACTGATCACGACCGAAATATATGTTTTCACGACCCAGAAAAATGGTTATTCACAACTAAAATTTACTCCCTTTTGCTATGCATACTAAATGGTACATAACCTTCGTGCCCACAACTTGACTGATTTGTAGTTTTTCTTTATCGCAGTTTCTGAAAACGCGGTCCCTAACACTAATCAGGTTTTTGGAGCCACATCTATCGGCCAAACAAAAGGAAAAACTGGCCAGTTGTTTTGTTAACGTACACGAGAAACTGCCGGACTTTTCAATTCCCGATTTTCTTTGCGGATTGCTGCAGGAAGATATAAAACAAACGCGTGAGTATTTTTAACAATTTGTTAACTATTCTGACGAGCTGCTCAGGAACACTTTTTTGTAGGATCAAGCTTTATCTATCAAGGATGTTTCCTACCCCCTTCTTTATTCATAGATCTTGAGGAAAATTACTTGGGCTATGACCTCATAGATCCATAGGTCAAAGTGGCAATTTTGGTAGAATAAACGAGGAAATTACCTGATATCTTTTTGTTTCAAAATAAGAAACGGATGTCCTTCAAAAACTGAAATACAGCTGAGAAAGATACCTCCTACAAGTTGACACAGAATAAGTATATCAGCTTTTGTTCTTGGGTATCTATTCGAATCCACCACGAAAGAGGATGAGATGGTTTTCAGATATTTTTATTGAGCACCCACACTTACCGGTAGTCAAAAATTCGAACCCAGGTAGTTTAATAATTTGATGAAATGTGACCTCCTTGATGAATCAACCGGTCAGTGGGATACACACACGCATTAAATGTGCTACTGGTTAAGTGTTACTATTCGACATGATTTTGTAGATGACTCATGGTGTTTCGAAACATACTGGGTTCGTACACAGGAAATCAACTAGACTCCAGACATCACAATTGGCCCATAGTTTGTTCAGATAGAGCATTTCCGATTAGTTGCAGTGGTCCAACAGTATCGGTCGATTTTGTTCAACAAAATTACTGTATAATGGGATATGATGTCTGTTATGTGCTCGTTGTAACTGGCAACCAATTGGATGTCTGCTAAAAATTCATCGTAACGTAATCCGGCAGTTTCCTCGTAACAGACCAAGTTCAATTGTTGTTTGCACAGTGTGGTCAGTTTACGATTTTGTTACCACTTACAGTTGCTTTAGAACGAGAATTACTGCGAACATCAACATGGTTGTCTGGTGTTGTAGTTACATACCGCTTTTGTATCATAAAAGACTATGAACCAAAATATGTTACAAACTACGATGTGATTTTACATATCTCCAAATATTAGGAGTAGTACATCGATCAGTTTAAATTGGTTTCATTTGCTAAGGTTAGGGGGGCAATTTAAAAGTAAAAGCAACTCAGTTACCTTCAAAACAAGTCAAAAGACTCATTTTAGACATATTACATTATTACCTTACAGTATGTGGTTTGATGACAAGTTGTAGGGTGAGTTATTCATCTTTTGTTTTCAACACAAAATGCTTCTTCAAATCAAGCGTATCAGCTACGAATTGAGAACTATTCAGTGTAGGTGGGACAGAAATCAACATAAGGATTGTAGGTTGTACGTTAACAATGTAAAGACAAGGGTCACTTCCACGATCTAGTTACTGACACCAATGGAATTAGGGTATGCAAAAATAAGAACGAAGATGGGGTTGATCAAATCAGTGATGCGTGCTCCTTTCATAGGCTGGTGGTTCATAGAGCTGAGCACATTGCGAATATGGTTTGGCCGATTTTGTATCCAACACATCCAGCTACGACCGATTCATGTGCCGATAAGTGTATAACCGTGGAATCTAATTATAGCAAATCCAGCCCTCGTGATTTCTGTAGATTGAGCAATCAAAAACTCTTGCAGACTTCTAAATCCCCAGTAGATTAACATGATAAGTTCAATTCGCTTCACGCACATTCCTATCAAAAGCATACGAATGTAATTTGGGAATGGTTCACGATTCCAACAAATTTTGTTGTCTACTAACACTCAGCAGTGAAGCGGAAACTTGGTTATCTGAAAAATGCACACTGACGGCTTTTACTTTGGACAGAATAGCCAGAAGACACACATTACGATATGAATTCTTTTCGCACACCCTCGTTAGTCGTAAACGTGTGAACAGCATGAAAACAAAACTAACAAGACTTAAATGAAACGGCTAAAAGTACAAATTAAACTGGATCATGATTGGTACTCAGGGCGAAACCCATGATTAACAAAGGTTGACAGTCAGTTGTTTTGTGCACGGCTTATCAACAGTACTTCAATATAATTGAGAATTTGTGTGCTGTGAGCGTACATCAAGACCTTAAACAAGCATGTGATATTGATACTGTGACTTGTAATCGATAAGCGCCTTGCAATGAATGACAAGGCTTTTCGTCCTCGCTGAGTGTCACTCATTGGTGGGTGAGTCAGTGCACCTCTCAACTAATTTAGTATGTGCTCTTTGGCCCTGGTTTTAAGTATTCTTTCTGTTCTATCAGGGTATGTGTTTCCGCAGCTGCAGGAAAATTGATCAATACATTAGCTGGTAAAAGACAGGGATTTGATTATTGACCAGGGCTAGAAGTAACCAATCGTTTGTGAGAGCAGGACGATCAGCGAGGACGAAACGTCGCTTCATCCATTGCATGGCACTTATCAACCAAAGGTCACAGTGTCAATATCACATCTTTGTTTAGGGTCTTGATGAACGCTCACAGCACACAAATTCTCAATTATAATGAAGCATTGTTGATCAGCCGTTGACAGCCGGTCTTATGTGTACAAGACAACTGACTGTCAACCTTTGTTAATCATGGGTTTCGCCCTGAGTACCAATCACGATCCAGTCCAATTTGTACTTTTAGCCGCTTCATTTAAGTCTTGTTGGTTTTGTTTTCATGCTGTTCACACGTTTACGACTAACGAGCGTACGAAAAGAATTCGTATCGTAATTTGTGTCTTCTGGCTATTCGATTCAAAAGGCTAAAACTGACGCAATGTTTCAAATTTCTCAAGCGGACACTCCTGGCTTTTAATCTGATGAGCGTTGAAAACCACATCACTACTCAAAAGCAGTCAAATGCTTCATTTGTTAAAAGAAACATTACTCATCTGGTTGAACAAAACAATAAATCTGACGGCTGGTGAACATTTTCGCGCAAGCCTCTTATATTTAAGAAATTCGGGAACACGTGAATCCAATAAATTTTTATGATGCTCTGCGGGTGAAAACTTTTGTATCTTCTCGAGTTTCCTAGCTCTATCAGATGGTCTACAATTGTGAAAAACCAGGGAAATAAAAACTCGAATTGCGAAAGCTACTGTTTACACTGTGTCGCAGAATGTTTCCAAAAATTTCGGCTGATACATTTTGTATGACTGTTTACCCCACCACTGTCTGTAGACATAGCGGTTTGGAGGAAACCATGTGGTTTATTCTCTCTTTACCGATCTTCCACTTTTTCAGGTTTGCGGGTGTTCTTTGTTCTATTTGAATAAACTACGGCTCACACTACTTATCAGTAATATATATATATATAAACGCATGTTGAATCCTACAGGCAACTATACCGCAGATATGACAGTATCCTGAGTGATTGAGAATCAAAGGAAAGGCCTTTTTAAAGTGATAGGCATTCGACAAGGTTGGAAACCAAGACGAATACAATCAGAACGATTTGTGCCCTGCTAAACGTTTAAAAATAAACCCCATAATATGGTTGAAATTCTACAGTAGCTGGAGTGCTGAAGGATGGCTATCACTTTTAAAGAGGGGTAGAACATCGAGAAGGAGAAAGAAACCAAATACAGCGTAAACTAATGAATCTGGTGTTCCAGCCTCCCCAATACAACGTTTGACGTACTTTGCAATGAATCAAACATATTTAGATAGGCAAACGGATTCCATTTATTAAAGGCTAGCCGTGTGATCGAAGTATCACCAATTTGCTGTGTCAGACCCTATTCTATAGAATCATCACGTTAATTTAGTTGGGAAGGAATATTGATAGTGTTGAGGTTTAATAACCCTCAAGCTGTACAAGCAAAGCTAGACGCTATTTCGTACTTTGCCAGATACTTCAGTATGCGCTTTTCAGTTTCAAAACGACAAGTTTTGCAAAATTGCTGTCGTTGCGTAGAATTAATGTTGGATGATGAATTCATGAAGGTTGTCGACTGGTTTGTGTATTTGGGAAGCTACATTAGTGGCGGTGGTGGTGTAGGGAGTGAAGAAGTACATATCTTTAAAGCTAGGGCGGTGGTCGCTAATCTAGGATACCTCTGGTGAATAGTGACATCTCTCCGAGGTACAAAAGTAGTATATTTAAGATGGCTGTGAGGGCTGTATTGCTTTGCGACAGAGAAATATGGCCGCTCAACGTAGACGTAAACCGTCTTCAACTATTTGACGGCCGATGTCTAAGTTCATTCGCTTGCATCGGGTGGCACCGGCAAGGAAGCACCTAGGAAGTTAGGAAGCGGGTGTTTGGCATTGACTGTCAAACGAGTTCATTTATGCAATCCTCAAGTTTGCGCAGACTTAGATGATTAGGTCACGCACTGTGGATGCTAGCTAGTCGTCTGCCACACCCAGCACGTTTGCCGACGCTGCGTTCGACTGGCATAATGTGCCAGGTGAACAGCTGATGATCTGACGCGGAGAAATATAGTCGTTCACCAAGGCCACTGTAGGTCGAGTTCATCTTCCGGGGTGGGGATATCGTGATTCACAGAGTCGGCGGTTGGAGGTATTAGGTGAGACGACGGCTAAACGAGCTCTGTCAAGCAGCACAACTAACAAAAGCTCATATAAACCGTGTTATTCAATAGGGTCAATGTATGGAACTTTATGCAGAACAAGATCACTTCTTGCTAAGTGGCCCGCTAAAATAGGTCGTCTTCCAACATACAACTGAAAACTCTTCTACTCACAAATGTCACTAGCTCATGGCATAATCGGGTCAGCTTGTCAGTCACATACGAACAGTAGTGCCTAAAGGTCAACTCTGTAACTACCGTTTAAATCGAGTGAATGTTATTTGTCAGTTCGACCGAGACGTCGGTCGTTTTGACGTGTCACACGAACAAAGCGACGTGCTGCAATGTTTTAGCGAGCACGTTTGCACAACATGAGAAGTGTACACTTTGGACTGACTCCTTTATAACAACACAATAATCGTAGGTGAGGACTAGCGGGTATGAGAGATCCAACTTCTTGTTGTTGTCTAAGATGAATTACACTGAAGATTTCATACCTAAACTAAAACGGGTGATAATTTCAACGAACGTTTGACAATGGTTGACCAACTTAGGGATGCGCTGTTTGGCCTGGATAATTACAGGGCATCTGTAAAGTTCGTGAACAACACCTACCATGCAACTTCCAGTGTGAGTTGATCATGTGGCTATAAGACTGCTATCACTCCTACTCTCAGTAGTTTGGCACGTCTAGAAAAATTCTAAAAACAAGAAAGAGGAAGACGAGTATTTGAATCTCAGAACAATTCACCAGTACATGCTGTAAATAGAGCCTTGTAAACGGAAGTGCAGAGATATGCAAGTAGAATTGTCGATATGACAAAAAATTACTTCCGATGTTTCTTACTCAAACCCATGAAATGCAGTGTTGACATCAGAATGTGCTTTGAGACAAACCGCAAAACTCAAGGGGTAATTGTAAACCAGTGACACTAAAAGCAACTATTCTATTCGAAACAAGCAATCAGACCTGACCCGACTGGTGACGGTTGAGAGAAAATTGTTATCTGCAGCAACTCATCAGACTGTACATGAGGGTCAAAATCGCACAGGAAAGTATAATCACTGTTAGAAGAAAAACGGTGACTATAAAACTTACGTCTAAAATCGATATTGTAGCAGATCAATTTGAGCGCTCTACCTGCTGGTCATCAATACGTACCTTTTCAAAGGGAACCGTAAGGAGTTGGCCCACAACAATGCCGACGTCAAGACTGAGCCTGAAAGAGAAGCTATCAAACCACAAACATTCAGTGCTGCTGTGCTCATTTGATACTGTTTCTGCTGCTGTCGTTGTTGTACTGCAGAATAGGTTAATTGTTTGACGGGACACTTGCCAAAAAAGGATCAAGTAACATCATGCAGCCCGGATTGAAACCGGTTGTCGTAGCACAGTCATTAGCATCGTTGTCGCACATGTCGTCAACACCAGCCATCGCAAAGACGTCACTAAAGCACTCTGACTCTTTTTATCATCAATCACCCTAAGACAGTGCTTCAGCGTATTTTGACAACAGTCGACTCGATCGTCCTCATTACGTAACTTTCATACTCACTCAAATTACATACAGCCATCTGACCCTTGCCGGGTGATGTAAACTTCAACATCCGACCCAGGTCTCATCATTTAGGTGGAGTCGAATAGCTGTTTTTAATGCCATTCGTTAACAACCATCTATTGAATTTTGCGGTTTGTTTGATAACAAGTTTCGATAAAACATCTGTATATCTTTTGGCTACCGTTGGAAGGAGTAATTGTGTTCAACTGCTGATTATTGGTCTAGTTATGTTGGTTGGTCAAAATCAGGGGTACCTGTCTTACCGAGGTTCAACTGTACCATAAATGTACCAAACTGTTGTGACTCTGGTAGGTGCAAGCGGGCTAACTAGGGCGATTGTGCCCATCTCGACTAATCGGGTGTTGGCTGGCGATACGTAAATCATAATCCGAATTGTAAAACCATCACGAACATGTAATTCGCCTCAAGCTCGCTTTCGGTTATATGCATTTCCTAACCCTATTGTGAGACCGAATTGTAACGTATACCAGTCTTGATAGGACAGAAAATCTAGTGAGGATGTGAGGCGAATCAGAAATTTTTACCTAGGAGAAGTATAGATGGACCAATTTTTAAGCAGCAACTGGTTCACTGTTAAGGGAAGTGAGGTAGAAGTGGTAGTGAATTGTGAAGATTCGGAATGAGTTTAAGTGAGCCGCGTTTAATGGGGCGACAGTTGGGCCTGCAGAGAGGCGGTGCTTTCAGGAATAATTCAGTATACAGAGTTCGTCCCCCTACTTTTGGATTGTAATAACCTCGATTGTTTAAGGTAGAGTGAACTGCAAGCACGAACAGAGAAGTAGTAACTTGTGTGCAATTTTGACTGAAGGCTTCGTTAAGTGTTATCACATTTCTCTCACATTCATTCTCACCATCACGGAAAGCAACACACCGGTGGTTATCACTAATGTTAACTGCAACACGACCATGGGAAAAAGAGTAAAACCCGTAAAGGAAAACAGAAGAAATAGAAGGGGAGGAGAAGGGACCTAACTACTAAAAACAGCTACATCTATAATCGAACATTCAACATCAAGGTGCCTACACCTTAAAAACAAACAACTAAACTGTGAGTGGAAGCAAGGCGTCATCAGCAAGACTGCCTCCTCACGACTGTTATGGCCCCGCTTCAGTAAGTGCACTTACTTCACAGACAAATCGGTCAAACAACATTGGTGAATACAACATCGAGCTAACAAAGAGGCAGGACTTTCCGAAATTGACATTATCATCGATGTTACTGATAGTCACCTTAAAACCGTCACTGATCTCGTTTTTGGCTGGGGTCATCAAGTACCTACCAGGGCCAGCTTGACTTCTATTCAAACCGTTCGGACAGACACCCAAAATGCTGATCAAGGATTTTAGTCGTCACCATAGACTTAGCAGCCATATCGAATACAGTTTGTCATTTAGGCAGAAATTTGCTTGTCAGAGTCTTGTTAAGTTTAAAAATTGCTGAAGAATGGTAGGCTACAGCTTAAAGAACAGGTTGTTTGTGTATGTTACTTCCTTCGTCTATCAATTTATCACCTAAAGCCGCCATAAATATGAACATAAAACTCGTCGAGATTAATATTATCACTTACACTTATTTTTAAATTTGAACTTTTGTACAAATTTAAACCAACTAAACCAAACCCATCTTAACTGGGTCTTATTTGTCGAAATGTGTAAGCAAATAAATCATCCAAATTGTCACTCGAAGGTGACTCACCCAGATGGGACAACATGCGTTGTGCGTTGCTTCCGAATGGCAATCGATTAGAGCTAGCGGACAGAATTCCAGAGGTTATCTACCTTTTGTAGACACACCAACTGTTTAGTTAGATTGCATAGACGACTGTTGTGGTTGTTGTTATCGCTGGTGACTATGTGGGGTGTGTCACTCACACACAATGTGCGCTCATTTATGCACACGAGCGTGTGAACGCCGGTTCCCTTGACTGACGGTCGGAAAGTCATGTAAATAGAACACGTATGTAGAGCGAAATATTCCGTTTCCGACTGTAGATAAAAAACCGATAATTTGATAACACGACGGATTTCGTAATTACTGGTGACGGCGCTCTATCGTAAGGTTCGGAAACTGGTAGAACTTGGTATAAATTTGAAACGATTCTTTCAGTTGAACTTGAATAAGACAATGAGAAGATGCGAAGTGTGAAACGGTTGATAGCTTTTGTGATTTTACTGTAAACAGCAATGCTTCTTTTCCCATTTCAGTATTCCAACTGAAATTAGTGGTACTTTTGTACACCGATTGTGAAATTCATATTCTAGTCGTTTACTTTCCAACAAATGAGCTCGGTTGCAATGAGCAGTCCGCTTGGTTCACTCCAAATGGATTACTTCATAGCTAAAGTAGAATCTACGTTTTGTGAAATCTCGTCAAAAACCGGTGTTGTACAACCGCTAAGTAGAGGACATCCTGGCCATTTTTGAGAATTCCAGTGATTTAGGCGTGTAATTCTTTGAGTCAAAACAACGCCATTCAAACCTCAAGCTAAATGCAGAGAAGGACACACAACTGACCTTCGTTCTTGGACACTCAAGATATCCGAAGATCAGGGGGTATGATAAGAAGTTGCATTCACAGAAAGCTTACCTGGATAGGAAAGTATATGCAATTCGAAAGCTTCTGTCCAGTGCAATTGGAAAGGAACTTAGTTCGAACGCTTCTTCCCAGTGCGTTGAGGATGTGAACGAAGAAATTTTGACGCTAGAATTAGGAACACTGTAGGCTACCCTGCAGACCAGCGAGTAGGTCCTGCAATTTATCAAGGAGTGTAACAGTGTAATTACCCTGATGATACGAGTAAAAACGGTACGAAAGAAAACAGTATATCTGGAACTGCCGTTTCTAAGTGACAGCTGGTCAACAATGATAAAGAAACGCCTATCAACCGCTGCATCCAGACCCTATGACTCTACAAAACTTTGCATAATACAGCCAACTAGAGACTTACCAGTCTTCTCAGCTGTGACCAAGTAGCCTACGTTTGACACATCTCTTTGTTAATACATATATGCGTTTAGCTGTAGTATGAGCCACACAGGAAGGACGAACCAACAGCTAACCTCTCGTATCAAGCAGCATGTTTCTGAATGTCTCGAAAAATAACTAAAACCCCAGGCGCCTCTACAGGGACCGACAAACGACACCCACTCTCATCAGTTGCAAGGCACTTAATCCAAAAAGAAAACATCCAAAGTTTTGACGCATTCTGTGTGAGTTTTCGAATCAACTGAAAACACATCCTCATTTGTTTTGAAGCCTTGACAATTAAGCACACCCCTATGGGTTCAAAAACAATTTGTATTGGGTAAAATTCCCATGTTTTTGATCTTCCTTTTCGTTTGTCTGCCTAATCCACTCCACGCAACCTTGTTACGTTGTTTAAGATTACTTACATGTCCATTTATGATCAAAATGTGTGAACTGTTGCTCTGGAGAGAACATCACATGATTTGAATCTTGTCAATTTTTTATCCAAGAACTTGATATGATCTAAACAGGTATGGTTACAAATTTTTTGGAACACATTGGAACTGTTTTGTAAAAGTGATAAATCTGATACAGTTTGGTTCTGATCAAACAAAAAATCTCGAACATATAAAAAGGAGTGCCGTATAACCGACCACGTTGAAATATTTCACACAGAACAGATACCAAACAGATGCCGAAGTTTTGTGGTGATTGAAGTAATCCCGCTAGGACCGTAACATACTTCTGCACCGAAGGTGAAATTGAATTCGAAGCTTTTCTACAACGCTGTTGCAACACAACTGAGGATAAATATTTCATTTTGACGACTCCAGACCATTTTCGAAAATATAACAACTTTACTGTCAGTACGTAAAGACGTATATAAATTTGCATCATGACTAAGATGTATTGGTGAATGGAGATAAACTCAAGTGTACTGTCCCATGCCTCAAATTCACACGTTAATGTTAGATTGGACAAGCTACAAGCACACACGATATCGGTTGTGTTACCGAATTAGCATAATTCCATAACACAGTTTTTTAATCGAATTTGTACTTCACAAACAAACAATCAAACAACTATCAACTAATGATGTTAGGTTATAATTTAGTGAAGCATTTAATCTGTATGCCTTGCCGAATTTTTTTTACGGGTCTAAATTACTGGACTTTAAGCGCATCACCAAGGATCCGTAGAACTCAAACCTATCAAATACCTAACGACTGATCGCAGAGTTTGGACCATGGACATATGAATGTCTATTCCGGATCATTCCGGAAATGTCGACAGATTTCACCACTTCATCGTGTCACAGTACCTCCACAGTTACCACCTCAATCAATACTTGTTTACGTGGACAGAAGATTAGTTGACTTTACGGTAGTTCAGTGATTAGATAAATGGACATTTAAAAGAATGGATGCCTTCCGACATTAATGCTTTGAAAGGATCCATCCCTGGCCTAATAGTGTCACTACTACTTTTGCTTGAATCGCAAAGCGTTTCAAACATATCAAGGAAGATGTAATGCTATTTTACAAGTTACACCAGCAAACCACCCTTTAAAGGATCGTTCCTTAAGGCCAGACTAAGGAATTTACAGGCAGCAACGTAAATATATTTTCTTTGCAGTTAGAACTTCTACATAAAAGCAAAGCACGGCCGAACTCCGGGGTCACGCTTGAATCAGCTCAACCTTAAATCTCTGTTTATTTGGCACAAAAATGAAAGAAATTCAACGCTACAGTCTTTCTGTCCAGCATCTTGACTCAAATCTCACAAATCATGAAGTGTGTATATCTCCCAAATTTTGCTTCGGTCTTGTGTTCCAACTACTTTTGGCATCAAACATTAAGTTGGTATGGAAACTGACACACAAAAATACAATTCCCTAAACCAGAGCAATCATGCAAACTCAACACATGTAGTGATCGATATATCCACTTGAAGGGCATTCGTTTGGACAGTTAGTTCAGTTCCATCTATAGCTGCTCAGGTGCAAAGCGAGTTATGAGTTTACCTTTCTGTTCTGCAAACCGAGGTAATAAATCCCACTGTGGATATGCAGGTTGCATAACAGTCACCAATGTTGTGAGTAGTCCATTGCACTGCATCCTCGGAAAAAGTGTAATACTCAGAATTAGAGACTTCGATTAGTCCAAGAATTCTTACTTGAAATGAAACTTACAATTCAAGTAGCAAGCAGAATAGTTCGGAGTGGCTGTAGTGAGAAGCTTTTATTCTTGATGCAAAAACCCGCATGTATCAAAGACATTTTCATTGGCTAATCCCACTGGCGCACTCAAACTCATAAACTGTAAGCTGATTGTTACAGTACGGAACAAAGAACTTTGCGAATTAATGAAGATGTGGCAGTGAAGCTGTTCGTCCAGCCCTCATGTAATCCCTTGTTGGCTATTTTGTTGTGTTGGGGTTTGGATGAGTGGTGAGTCTAGTATAAAGCTCCTTTCTTCAACGATCCTTTGTAAACGGTTATTCTCGGACTTCCTTTTGGTTCTCTAAACTCTCAGGGGTTTCTATTGGACAAATTTCTACGTTGAGTCTTGCCAGCGTCTCTACTAACTTTCGCCCCATCTTCTTTCCTCTTCATTAATAGGGATAAACGAATCTGCATCAAAATATTGCCTCACATATTCCCCTATTTGGTTAGTAATATTCTTGTTGTTGCACATCCGCTTGCTGTGTTCAGGTACTCCTCGTATGGGATATCTGAGTCATCTGGAAAGTTTCTCTTTTATTTTCTACCTTATTGGACGTTCTCCTTGTGATATACCCTCAAACTGTCCCAACAAAGTTCCTCTCTTTGTATGAGACCGTTTCAGATCATTTGTGAATGTCGCCGAACTGGAATATTCTCATCGATCGATAGGTATTGGCTTCTGTCATATTCCAAATGAATAGGCTGTTTTAATTGTAATTGTTTGGACAAACCAAAGGTGAGCCAACGATACCAGACAGGGGGGTCGATTTTCTGTCGCCTTCTTTTTGACAGCTGACCACAGGTTAAACATCACTTCATTTTGCCAGCCGCTAGTCCGTAGATAATGAAGGGTTATTCGGATTTACTTATTCCCCAGTCGTTCAGACTGCATCTACGATTCCTCACTTTTAAAGCACTGATGCTAATTCGTAGGAGTGGTTTGTGATATACTGTGACTTCCAACAATATATCACATCATTGCTTCACTTATCACTCTGACCTTCTACTTCGAAGTATCTGTTCTATCATCTCAGTAAAAAATCTTGAATCCTGTTGGGTATGTACTATTTATCTTTTGTTGTAAACAGAGTAGATTCCGTGTCGCCATCTAGCCACAATTTTGCAATCACTTTTATTGGAATTAGTCGCACTAGATGCTGCGTACTTCGGTTGCTTCCGTCTAACCGCTGAACTTATCAACAGGCAAAAAGTGTAACCTCACATTGTTTTTATTCCCGACAGGTAAACGCTTCGGTTGGTAGTACAACGTATTCTGGTATGTTTAGTGTATGCCATCATATGGTGTTATTATCAGACGTTTTCTGACGATTCTGGTAATGTTGAGGACTAAGGTAGCTCAAGTGATCACTTACCAGGTCTGCAATCCAGCGAGGTTTATTGAATGCCTCAGTATGAAATCAAATCATTTTTCGGTTTCAACCTTTCATTCTTGTTCACACATTAGCGGGAAATCATTCTTTGTCCTGACTACTTCAGAGACTATACCGGGATAGCGTGGTCAAATATTTTTGAGGCAATGCGTGTTAGCATTCTTTCCAAGTACCGCACCACGTGCAGTGACCGTCATGTGTTCTGCAATCTCTACTTAATGCCAGAAACTTTCATGATGTTTAACACTGGCTTCAGTACAGACAAATAATATCCTCCGAGTTTCCCTGTATTCACTTCGATCGACTCAATTTCAACATTTGTCGTTTACCCATCAAAAATTATTCATCGATCAGTGCGGTAACGGGGACGTGTCAGCATATATCTTTAACCCTGCTGTACAAACCACTCTACCTATTAACGTATGCTTTGTGATCAAGTGATGTCACCAATTCGCATACAGGTTTTTGGTAAGACCCCATTTTTTCAATCATTTTTCTCCGATTTTCATTTATTTGCGTGATCGAAAATACAATCGAGTTTAAGGGTTATTAATGTACACTCTCACTGAATCCACGTTGTTTTAAACGTTCGAAATTTCGTAATACAGTTTAGAGAACCCAGAAGCAATTGCGCGGACAACAATCAATATGTGGTCAATTACCAACGATTCACCGAACACAATCGCTCTTTCTCTTCCTATTTTTTTCTCATCACAGCTAACGAGGCAATGCTACTCCGATCGAATTCGATCGCATCAAAATCGGTGGAATGCTACATCAAACTAGTCGGATCAGAAGTAAGCTTAGTTTATTGTCCCACTGATACTGAGCATTATGAACCAAACTGTTTTCCTTCATACTCTTGACAAGAATTGCACCTCCAGTTAAACAAAGTGGACATTCTCAGTGTATGCTGTTCACTGCCTATCTTACAAAACCCCAACTCAATATTGATGAGGTAAAAACGGAGTACCACGTTAGTTTGTCTACAATATTCAGAATGTGAATGATCGAATAGTCATTTTGGATAAGAAGACCACAATTGGATATGAGTGGTGCTCAGCTTGTAGTGACCAAATCTTCGACTAACTCCTCAAATGATCGGCAGAGATGCATGTTTTCATACGCTTAACTTGATTATCATCAGGTAAGCATAACTTTAATATGGTCGGCGATACCCCCATGCTTCTTGTTAGTACAGAGTTTTGGTAGCCATTTAGATTACATTTGGATTACGAATCTGTAACATGGTGAGTCGTTCAGCTCACTGCATCCACTGCTGCTTATCGCTGACATTGGGACACTGTGTGCTTGTGTCTGTGCCAACCTATGCACTGTTTTCTACGCGATACCAAACTGTCGGGCTGAAAACCACACAGGCGTACTCTGATAAAACAAGTTGGGGCAATTGTGCTTTTGTTGTCACAATATCCCCACGGTGAATACTTACAAGAATGCACATGTACGGTACCATGCGCGTTATGTTTTGGGACGAAACTAGTTTTGGTCTAGTTAATTAAATTGTTCACAGTGTTCCCTACATGCATATTCAACTACGTTTAACTTGGTGCAATAATCTGTTGTTCTGATAGCTAAATCGAAGTTGTAATTCAATTGCAATGACCTGCTGATTCGAAGCAAGATCCGTATTCAGGTATTTCGGAGTATAACAGGAATAACATAGAAAAATCAGAAGGAACCGTATGGCCTAAATGTAAGATGCCGGATTAAGTCAAAAACCAAAGGATTTGTGTACATGAGGGTTTTAGCAACGAATGTTGATCCCATTTGAATGAATGAGAACTCAGAACAGGATGCGGCATTGTACTTCACATTTTTGAGAGATGCAGGATGATTTCTTGGGAAGCTGCCCAACTTATACATTCGTTTGTACCGTTTCTTTGTGTAAAAATTACTGATAGTTTTGTCACAAAAAGTGATCAACCAACTTTATCGCGTAAGTAGTATATACAATATTGGTGAAATATATTTGAGTAAAACTATTCAAAAGATGAATAATGTTATTCCTTCTCTTGTGTCTTTCATGTCAGGCCATGAAAACAGTTGAAAATTCCGTTTTGTACCCATTAACCTGCATAGATCCAGGTGGACATTAAGTTTTTTGCATTGCCTATCTCCTGTGTGCGCGTGCGAAATCAACTCACAACTAGTACTCGTACAGTCAGCCAATTTGAACCGACAGTACTCTGTTTCGACTGAAATACATCAACAGTGCTCCGTAGCCAAGCCAAACAGACCTATCATAATGATCGAACGCCCTACACGTTCTGCGTCTAGGACACACCACCCGGCATCACACGCGCATCATCTGACTACTAATGACGACTACACTACGGTTTTTAACGCTCCCACACTGTACTGCTGACGTCCCGGCAGCTGGTTGACGGTAGTGCGACTGACCAACTGTCTCAGTGATTTGGAGCGGCAAAGTAAACTGTCGTCACAAGTAAATTCACTTGACATTGCGCTCCCGGTACTCACCCACCGAACAAATCGATATGCCTGTAATCGCTAACACGAATACTGACGTCGATGTTATGGTTAACTATGTGCCAAGCTGCATAGTTAGGCTTAATTTGTTACTATTAATAGTACCTTGTTTACTGAATGAAAAACTTAAAACGAACCATTTTTTCACATTTTCAGCCTTTGCACATAAACACCATACAAAATACCGGTATGTGTGTGTGACCAAAAATCACTCTCCAAGATTAAAAATGTTACTCATAATGATTGTCTTATCACAAACCGAATCAGTTTCACCTTTAGCATTCATAATCCGTTTACGAACCACATCAGAAAAATACGGTAATCATCTCTACTGACACTATTCTGCGCCTTAGAAGGCTATACTCACTTTCGGTTGACAAACTTCAAAAACATCGACAAAATGTAAACACCTCTGATATTCAGAAACATAATTTATCCATGAAACTAACATCTCTATTTACTGCTTAAGTTTGCTAATCCAGTATTACTAAACCAACAGTGAGAGGCATCAGTCGGATCCACTGTTCTCATTTAAAATTTAGGAACCATTTGGTTCAATTAAGGTTGACCAGTGTTTAAAAACGGAACAGTTTGTTAGTCAAACTCCAGCTTCTGATATTCTAAAGTCTAAGCAGAGAAAATTATGATTTCAACTGTTCATTCTGCTTGACAACTTTTATTTCATGTCATTATCCGTCGTCACTGAACAATTTGTCGGAACCATTTGGACTTCCAAGTTTCACCGATTTTTTGATCACTAGATGATATTGTTTGTATCACCAGGCAAAAAGAAGTGCCATGAATTTCTACTTAGAGTAGCATTCTCAATATAGTCGCACGACCAACGGTCCCAATGAATGAATAAAGCAGACAATGATGGCGAGATGATAGTTATAGCAACCACGAATTTCATGGCATCTCATATGTTGGCATTGTTGCTAAGATCCGTGGAAAAAATAAGTCATAACAAATAATGGAATAAGTAAACAGAGAGCAATTAAACGTCTACAGTAATTCGGGGATTGGAGGTGGTATGAACCAAGAAACAAACGAAACAACAAAACCTCTAATCGTGTGCTCTGAACGACATTCACTGAAGCTAGGTCCATAGTACCTTAAGGTTGAAAAATAATTGTTTTTGTACACACAAAGCAAGTTTGTTGCGACGGCTTCAACAAACTCTAAACACCACGGTTTGCGATGGTGCATCAGGTTGGTGAAGGTTGGGGTCAAGTCCACGTTGTAACCAGCTGACAGGATGTGTCGTCAGATCGACGATGCTGAGGGCTTACGATTCTCTGTGGCTACCATATACGATTATGAGGCCTGTTTGTGAACCCACCAAGGTAAGTGTTGCTGCATTCCTGAGATCATGAATCTACCAATTCTGCCTACGTAACTTTCTCCGCAGTTACATGAGAATTGGTAACACACAGTTTAGGTTGGCGCCAGTAGGTTGACCTCCTTTGTGTGGAGACACAGGTAACCTGCACGTCAGATTAGAAACTCTCTATTTGCAGGCAGGAACTATGGACTGCCGATCGCCTAACGTCTGAAGGGGAGCTCTTGAAGAGTGATCTCCTTGCGAATGGATATCCGCTCAAATTTATTTAAATTCCTCGCAAGGAACGAGTGGCTACCTCCCAATCAAAATCACTATCGCAGAAGCAGGTTTTTATCCTTACATAGGTGATCACAATATCACCGATGAAAGTCAAAAGTTGAAGTAAGCCTTTGATCGTTCTTTCTCGGAAAACTTTGCATCTCATGTTATCTATCAGTTCACCAGCAGTTGCGGTGATTCATATATTAGCAAAACGGACCGAAACTTACGTCACAGGAAGGCGAAGCACATTTAAAGTGGCTGGTGCAAATAATGACCCAACGCGGATCAGTATACCGACACCCGAAAATAAATCCGGCGTCTTTGATCGCGAAACACCCAACCACAACAGGACATGTAGTTGACCCGTCACGTCGCTCAAGGTTCCAATGCGCAACCGCGAACCTAGGCTGTTGAGGTTCTCCGAAGCATCGTTGACCAAGCGTCACAATAAAGCAAAAGCAAAAGCTGCTGAGGCAATTAATCTCGTTACTGTGGCCATGAACCCTGGTTGCACCAGACTAATGTTCTCATTGTTTTTTCGCCATGGCCTTAACATAAATCACCGAATGTTTTATGTAATTGACCGAAGAGAATGAACAAAATGTCCTTGCAACTGCCGGGACTAGAACCCCAGCCATGCCGTTCATGGGGCAACCGTGTTTGCCACTGTGCCATTGACCTCACGATAGGCACGACCGAATTATCATATGTAAACGCCCAACCTCTTTCGCTTGTGAGTAATGATCAGGTTGCCCGATCGTCTCGATAGGAGACACAGTTACTGTCTGTTAACTCCAATCGATAATCCCGCGATTAGGACTTCTTAGACAGGTAGAAATCTCCGATCTCATTAAACCTGCAACCTCTAATAATAGCGAGCCTCGTGTCTAGTGCTTCTTTCCAATGTGGGTCCACTGGAAATTCTATGGGAATGCGATACCTGCGATCAAATTTTGGTGGTGTTCTATTTGAAAAATCAAATCTCCCACTTCTCACCGGTAAAATAGACGAAATGCTTGTATCTCGCGCTGTATTTCCCCTTTTCGTCCCGATGTACTGGATTGCGTTGTCTTTACATCTTTGTGCATTATGTGTTTTATATGTTTTTACCACATTGTGTTTAATGTAACTTTAGAATACACTCATCCAACCATTCACTCGTTAGTTCTGTTAACAAGACATTCTTAGGTTCAGTTAACCACATATCTCTCACTCTATAATTTTTACAGTATCTCCATCAACTTCTGAAAGGATTTATTGATCAGCTTTTAAATTCAACTGATGATTTCGAGATCGATCCAACTCGCCTAAAGTCTGCTGAATCTGGATTAAATCCACCTGAATCCAGTATTGCCTCCCAAATTGAAGCGAATCGCCAGGCCTTGTTGAGAAGTATTACATTACTCTGGGGAAGAATTGTGGCCAGTCAAAACTGCGTACCGTAGTGAGTTCAGCAATAAATATGTCGTTTATTTTCCATCTACCTTTAAGGTAGCAGTAGTGTAAATATAACCTCGTACCTTTTGAGTGTACGCAGTATTTTGTCGGAAATCTTGATTCGTTTGTGGTTTGGAGTGTAAGCAAGTATTTCAATATTAAAATCTAGCATGCTTGTCTATCATAAGATAACCTATACAGTCATTCAACATTTTCATTTTGAATCACTTGGGAGATTAGCAAATTCGATGTATGTGTTATTCTCAGTCGTAAATATATCTGTTGGATGACATTAGGGATAAATTGTTGAACAACTGAGCCATTGTCTGCGGTTCGTAAATCTTTGTGGTAGAAAATTAGGCTGACCCCAATAACGGCTAGGTCCTTTCGGTATATTGCTGGTTTGTAACGCGAGATCCCGACAATTTGGAATTCTACTCAACAATACGAGGTTTACAACAAGATGGCTTCA
Organism: Paragonimus skrjabini miyazakii; assembly: GCA_014338405.1. Classification (NCBI taxonomy): domain Eukaryota; kingdom Metazoa; phylum Platyhelminthes; class Trematoda; order Plagiorchiida; family Troglotrematidae; genus Paragonimus; species Paragonimus skrjabini miyazakii. The sequence continues at coordinate 145,034 of JTDE01000692.1, forward strand.
TTCAGTATAATAAGTAACTGGGAATCATAAAATCTACCAGTGATAAAGTGTCCCACAGCAACCCAATGTAAGCTTGGGTCGAGTTATCTTACCCTCTTCCTCTAGTCGCGAAACTCTTGAACCGGAATGACTTTAATAGGCTTCTGGGTCTATAACGTAACCACTGACCAGAACGTGAGAGTCAGCACCGGTCAATTGCACGCCTCAGAGAGGTTACTGTTCTTCTGGAAGACGATTGAACCATTTAAACTCACACTCATTTATTTCGGTCCTGTCCAACACGTTTTCCTCGCTGATGTAGGTAGCTTAGTGGATGAAGTGTGAGCTGGTGTAGACAGGTTAAATTTCTTTGACTGAAAGCATTGACAAACATTATATTTCTCGTTCTAGCTGTTCCGTTCAAACATTTAAACAGAACTAATCACTTAAAGTTCTCTCCGTCTCACAATGTGATCATACAGAGTGATGGCTTTAGTTCCGCTCTCTATCTTAATTGATTCAACTCTCTAGTGATTTATAAGACTGTGTTTTCGTAGATGTGCACACCGTGATTAACAGGCTAACCTACTTTGAGTTGTATCTGTGGTGACATGTTTCCTAAACCTTGTCTCCAGTCGTATCATGTCCTCTTTAATGTAGACACCATTATGAACAAGAGAATTTAGGTAAACAAATTTGTAGTTAGAATGAACATAGTTTGCTCAATAACAAGAACGTGAAAGATGATGAAACAAGGAAATAGTTTAGCCTAATTAACTGACGTGTGTTCAAACTTGAATTAGGAGTTTCACTGGTTCTATGATGTCCACTGGAGACTCAGTCCACTACACAATGCGGTCTCTCAGTTTTTATAAACCTTCCATGATATGTGTGAGGAATAATCTACTGACACGTGATTTCTGAACGACTTATTTGTCTTTACTTAACTGATGTATTTCAGAAACAAACAGAGGGCTATAAATTCTACTCAGTTATCACTAACCCATGTCGTTTTCTTTTCCGGATAGTGAACTACGCGAGGCATTCTGTGCACTGAATAGTCTACTGGAGAAAACCTACGGTTCACGTATGGCGCTGCAAGTCATCTCCAGTTGTCTATTTCTTCGATTCATTTGTCCGGCCATCCATGGACCAGTTTTATTCGGACTAACAAATTCGGTACCGGAAAACAGTCGTGTCTCCCGAAATTTGACACTGTTAGCAAAAGTGCTACAGAATCTGGCCAATATGTCCAAATTCGAGGAAAAAGAGATGCATATGAAAGCGTTGAACATGTTTGTTGAACGGGAGATTCCGGTTATGCAAGCATTTCTACGAAACGTGGCGTCACTAGATGAGGCTTTTGAAGAAGATACAGAATATGAGGATTGTCATAATTTTATCGACCTGGGCTACGAATATGCTAAACTGTCGTCCTTACTTTTGGGATATTTACGTGACCTCCAGGTAAATAAGTGGGTTTTGTTTTACTCACTTTTACTTTGGATGCGACTGCCTGATGTCATTGATTCCCGGTTTGTTTTTCGTCCAGAAAAACTACCTCTCTTTTGTCTTGTGTACTTTATTTTGGATTTAAACGATTCATCTGTTTGTTAACTGGACGTGATGGTATTTTTCATATATACAAAACAAAACCTTGTGTTGCGTAGGAAGAAATGCTGACATAGTAAGCATACTTCAGAGTTTTGCTTATACTTAAAGCAATCTACAATTTTTAGTCTCAGGAAGGGGCCGCATTTATATCACACTGCTATTATTTCCGTAGTACAGTCTTTGCCAGTGAAACTGTGCCCGATAAACCTCGATAATCAGACATAATTACAAAGTGGAAAATATATTCCACCAATTGTTAATGAGCACAGCAATCGCAGACTGTCTCAACTTTCGACTTGTTGATGGTGTTGCGTGCTGTAGACTAATGACGTCAAATTGATTCATAATTTCACCGTGTGTGTTGTAGTTTGCCGGTCGGCAGTCATCAGTTTAAATTCAGTACTGTTCCCTTGAGAGACTGCGGAAATCATCGAACACCTGAATAATTTACTGATTTAAGCATTTAACTGCTTTCACTTGTGCCCAAACTCCAGCGTTTCCTAATGTGTACACCTATGTAGTTCATCCGTTCTGACAACGGCAAGATGCAAGCAAACCTAACGACAACAACACCAAAATGTCACGGGTAGTTAAGCCGATTTCAGGTTTAAGGTCTACACTATCTATTTGCGTAGAGGGTTTCGGTTTCTATATCGCGACAATCTTGTACTGTAAAAAATAGTCTGCCACTGTTGGTCATGAGATGATGCTGAACGCTACGGTGGCTTCTATCTGATGTCTGAGGCTTAGTAGGTGATGAATATTCGATGACATCTGTTACTTCTGCTGAGACATATTACAAAACACCAAACTACAATGTATAATACACGGTACAAAACCGTTTAACTTTTGTAATACCATCCGAAATTATTGATGCCTTTAAGGATCAGTAAAACACAAGCAAAATCTACTGTAAGTCAATATCGCTTGTTTGAGCGTTCATTCAGTTACTAAAAGTACATCAGTTACTTAACAGTATACCTTGACTATTTGTATTTTAGCTACCACCTGAGCTATCTCAACTTACCGGTATACTTAGCTTTGTCCATGAGCATACTACGGATGAGGTATTGTCTTCATGGGCACCAGATGTTGTTGCATGCAGACGTTATGCGAGCTGCGATTCAACTGGGCAGACGCGCCAGCCTCAATGCCGACCAAGACTCCATAGTACGGACTATGTTTGCGGAGGTTCACAGATATTTGTCTCTGAAACCGACAAGCGTTCCGCAGAAAGTTGTACGGTAAGTAGAATTAGGATTTACCAAAGTTTCAAGATTTTTGCAAAATACACGTGATAAGTCAATTCCGATTATGATTTGTGGATAATATTCACCAAAAGGGAAGTTATTTGTCAATTTTCTACATACCAGTGAGCATTATGCCAAAATGCGCTTCCTATTGCGTTCATCAATTTGTCTAAGATCCAAGACCGACAAATTACAATCCTGCGGTCCTTAACATACGACCAGAAAAGGCAATGCCATTGTAATTCGCAATACTTTTTGTGTAGTTGTAACAGTAAACTTTGGCTACTTTGAATTTCAGCCATCTCCTGGTCGAAACGTAAGCGATGACGCATTTGAAAAAAGCAACTATGATCGAATTTCGGTTACCGGCGAGTCACAGTATGTTGAGCACAGTATTCAACGTGGTCAGGATGATCGAAAAGAATACAACTTCCAGCTGCCAGACAGATCTGATCCAGTTAAGTCACATTGGACCCCGAATCCGCTAAACACAGCCCACGTGGAAGAGACGGAATTTTCTACCAATGCCAATATGGATGAGTTGGTTGTGCACTATGAAGAACAAATGCGTCAGCTGAATGCTTGCATTAATCGAGTTGAAAACATTTCACTCGAATCTGGAATCTCAGCGGAAAGAGGAAGGAATCAAGCATTTTTAAATGGCTCAGTTCAACCCGAGGATGAGGGCAGTTTGTCTGGGTGTTCAAGTCACAACGGCAATTGGAAGACTGATCCTGCACCAGGACTTGTGAATTATCTCCATTCCGAAATTGTGTATAAGCAAGATATCAGTGATTATGAATTTAACGATGAGGACCAGCGATCTGAGGCGCAAAATCAGCAATGTCAAAGTGAACCGTTGGAAATTCGATTAAACGGGAACGGGCGAATCGATGACGTTCCACCGAATCAAATTATACTGTCCGAATCGCCAAGTTTGGACCAGTTGGCTGAAAGGTGAGTACTTCCTCAACAACCTAGAAGTATGGTTGTTAACACTGTATGTATTCTTTTCTAAGATAGATATACTTTTAACATCGCTCGACTAACTTGGAAACGCGGTTCTACGTCAAAATTGCGCACTCCGCTGACAGTAAAATAAGTTCAGCTTCACTGTTGTCCACTCGTAAGTTTAGCTTATTGCTGTTTGAGAAAGATGAATAGCATGCTTCGTGTTTAGCTGAATATTTCATTCAGCCGATCTGAGACAATTTTGTATTGCTTTCCAAGAACAGATGGGTAAGCTGTCACATCAGCATCAGTGACACAATTATACTAGCAGCTGATGCTGATACTTCACGGGTATACAGTCATGATGTAAAGTCCAGTATTTTCATTTCGATGGAAGAGATAAGACCTGATAGAGTTTTCCACCTCCGAGAAGGTGTTCACTATTGACAGGTATTTATTTTAGAAGTAGTCAACACCAAGTTAATAATAATGTACACAGGCAAGCTGACAGTTTGAGAATGCAAAGCAGTTAATCGAATTTTGTCGTCAAATTTCATTACTTCACGTAGGCACTTCCAAACTTCACAACATCTTTGTTGTGCCCGTTATTGCACTCTGAACTTCCTCTGAACAAGTCCAACCTGGACAGTACTTGGTAGACATGACTCCTAGTCAAACTGTTATGACATTTAGGCACACTGAATGAAATTCATGGTCAAAACCTTCTCACTTTCTTCTAGTGCTTCTCATCGTCCAAAGCCTGGCCCATTTTAACATTCAACGTCAGTCTACATACTGTGTGCTATGTAAATTTGCTTGTACAACGAAGCTTAAACAATTTAGAATGGTACATGTTCCCGACTTCAGCCATTCTGGGAGTATGTTGCACAGGTCAAGGTGCTTAGAAGTGATGAGTAGTAGGGAAGTTTCGTTTTCATATAGATTGAATATCACCAACAATTGATCGCAGCTGTCGCATTCCCATAAACCTTCCAGTTGACCCCTTTCGAAAAGAAACACTAGACTCGAGTTTTGCTCTCATTATAGCTCGTCAGTAGCGCATATCCTTGCAACGACCGGGATTAAACCTATGGCCAAGCTTTCATCATGCAACCGTGTTGACCAATGCGCCGTTGACCTTACCTCAGGCGTTACCGAATTATCATATGTGAACTCTCAACCACTTTCGCTTGTGAGTAATGGTTATGCTGCACGATCGCTTCGAGGGGGGACACAGTACCCGACGAGCGATAATGAGAGTGCAACTCGAGTGTAGCACTTCTTTCGAAGGGGGGCGACTGTAAAGTTTATGGGAATGCGACAGCTGAGGTCGGTTGTGGGTGATGTTCACTCTAAATGAAATTACCGGAAGCCTAGTGAGAGCAAGGACGCATGTGCGGGTTAACGTTGGGAACATTTTGATGCATCCATCTGTTACTACTGTCAATTTTACAGTTTTACCAGTTGCAGTGTCGATTACTGACTGAAAGTCATTACGAATAAACAGCTAACAAACGACGGGGACAATGAAATGACTTGCAGCTCGGGAGGAATTTCACAGTTTGACTTGAAGAATCGATAACACTTGTTACAACGCATACGCGATGCAACTGATTCTCTCGAGATTTCTACATCAGAATCCTTTTCTGATCAATCAACTATGGGTACTTGAATGAGTTGGCCAGCAAATGGTAGCAGGGTTGACAACCGACTGATCTCAAACATAGACAGTGACTGAGCTAGCACACAAGCATCGAGCGCGACCAAGTAAACATAGGTAACGACGTTGGTCACGTAAACAAAAGACCAATATTAAACGCCAGTGAATATCACACTCAGTCTTGGGACGTACAAGTTCAATTTCATATTCATTGGAAAAACTGATAACGTTAACTGCATTTTGGAATCCTTAAACGAGATTTGTTTGTAGAAACTAGGACCCGTTCCACAATGGTCATACTAGGGTCTGACTAATTTACTCGGAGGCTACACTTGAGCGAACGTCACGTTAACCAACTTTCGCTGTGAGTCCAAGTACAGATTGGAAGTGGACACGTGACAAACAAGAAGGTTAGGTCATTCTCAGTCTTGAGAGAAAACGTTGTATGTTCTAACTTATTGATAGAATTCGCTATTGCAAGCGAACACAACATGCTGTTGATTAGGTGGGTCACATTACTGATGAGCAATCGGGGATTTGGTTAATTATAAGTTTAACCTCACCAACAATTGGTCGCAGCTGTCGCATTCCCATAGACTTTCCAGTCGGCCCCTCTCGAAAAGAAGCACTAGACTCGAGTTTCCCTCTCATTAGAGCTCGTCAGTAGTGCATATCCTCGCCACTGCCGGGACTTGAACCACGGACATGCTGTTCATGGGCAGGCAACCGTGTTTACCACTGCGCCATTGACTTCACGTTGGGCACGACTGAATTATCATATGTGAACGCTCAACCACTTTCGCTTGTGAGTAATGATCAGGTTGCCCGATCGTCTCGAAACGGAGACACAGTAACTGTCCTGTTAACTCCAATCGATAACCCCGCGATTAGAACTTCCTAGGCAGATCGAGATCTCCGATCTCATTAAACCTGCTAGGCGATATTTTAGATTACTGAGGAGTAGTCGGGGATTTGGTTAATTTCAAGTGGGTTACATCAAATTGGCAGTGTTCAATGCTTGTGTGTTTATCGTTCAGCCCAGTGCGAATCAATATACATAGACGAACAGCTTAAACTATGAAAGATTATTGCAATTAATATCACGTTTCGGGGATCTTGCACTTTTTCTTGTGAGAAGTTTTCACAGAGTGGTTCGCAAATGTATTGACTTTATAAGCAAACACCAATACAACTGTCTCTCAAAACGTTTCCATCTGAACGAGAATATTCTATCAAGGAGAATACACCGTAAACTTGATCATTACAGAGTCAACCAAAGTTTGCCCGATTACTATCCAATTTTGAACAGTTCATTCACATACGGTTTGTTATGCCTATATCGTAATAGCACGTTATACCATGTTAGGACAAACGTACAAACAGCCCAAGCACCATACACATCCGGTTGTCACGTGGCTGAGCAGTTAACAAATGGACACGTGACATGAGCGCGCACAACATTTCAGAAAGAAATCTAGTGACGATCCGGTTAAAAACACATCACGACTCTGCAGTTAGTTTTCAGTCAGTGTACAGATTTTAAACTAATGAATGAGAAATTAGATTGTAGAAGGCATCTATAAATTAACTCATGCGTCCTATTACTGATGAGTAGTCTAGAATTCGGTTAATTTCAATTTGAACATTACATTACATTTGATGGCAGCTGTGGCATTCCCATGGAATTCCCACTCGACCCCCTTAGAAAAGAAGCGCTAGACTCGAGTTTCATTCTTATTGAAGCTCATCAGTAGTAAGTATCCGTGCCACAGTAACGTCTGTATGATACCAACATGTTGACCACTAAACCTTTGACATCATATTGGGCACGACTAAACTGCTGATGTCAGGAACACTAACAAGACTTATCGTGCAACCTATGACTTTGAGGTAGATCGAGTTTTTTACAGTTCCGGATAATACATTGAACATCAGTAATGATCTATGTATTCCACCGAGTTTGAGATAAGTGCCCAAACTAACTCATAAATGAGTTGGAAATGAGTTAAATCAAGGAATTCTCACACCCGAGTGCTAACTAGAGTCCAGCTTACCATCATTCAAGTTTACAAACGTTTCTACCGCTAGTCCATGCCAGAACAATGATAAAATTCGTATACTCCGGTCAAGTTAATACAAGCAACTGTCGAAAACACAAAGTTATTTATAATGGGTTGTTGGATAACGGATTTCACATTTTACTTATGGCAAGAGAAGTAAGCTGAAATTTGCTGACCACATATATGTAGTTAATCGCAATACCTGGGAAGTTCTCTCCCTGAAATAGATCACAGAATTAACAAAACAACCGAAAGGTCACACAACCAAAAGTATGTGTCCGTGTTACTTACGTGAATATTAGTAGGTTGATACATACGGCCAATCTTGTTATCTGAGGGATGGCAAACCATATGATGGTTAGTAAATACAAATAACGAGGTGAAGGTCACAATAAAATAATAACCACCACACGGCATGCACGACATCAAGATAAACAGGCGCAGCAACCAGATAACCGTGACGAGGTTTCTCTACGAAAATGGCTGAGGTCAAGACGGTCTGAGCATGTTGCCCGAATGAACTGCAGCCTACGAATCTGCCTGATCATTTCAAACCACACACTCAGGTTGCACACGTGATCACATGCAAGGATAAAGTCCGTCGAAAGGAATATTGGGGCGTGTCTCACAGGATCAGACCTGAACCGAATGGTTAACATGGAGAATGAACCGATTGAACAGAAATGGGCTGGATGTAAACCAGAATTACGCACGATCACACGCATCAATTGTAAGTCTGTTGTGAACATGCATTCCCACATCTGTATTCGGTAAACTAGAAAAAAACAATCATGTCAACAATTAAGTAAATGAGAAGTATGTGAAACACTATACAACTGAAAACACCTTGTGTTTGCAATGCCAAGTAGATTAGCATTGTGGA
>JTDE01000693.1:0-24425 GCA_014338405.1 Paragonimus skrjabini miyazakii
GGGGGGGAGAAGAAAACAAAGGCTAGGAACACTAAGTAAAAGAAAAAGTAACAATTATCTTGTGTTTGCTGTTTGTCTGTTTCATACCACACTCAAATCTCCGTGTCTCTTTCTTTGCTGTTTTGATTAAATGTAATTTTTACTAATGAAAATCAGCAATGAGAAGGACAATAGTGGAGGAAACCAAGTTTGGTTCGAAACCATGGAGGCTAAAATATCTTTCGTCAACATCATCATAGACAGAAATATGTTAGTTGTTCACACTGATGCTTGACGACCACACAAACACAAAGGGAAAAAAGAAAAAACTCTGTACAAGAATAAATAAGGGAAGAAAATAGAGGATAGGAAGGCAACCTAAATAGTAAAAGTAGTTCCGTCTATATTCAGGGTGCCCTCACCATGAAAACAAACAGTTGAGCTAGAAGGGAAAGTAAAGCCTCATCATCAAGATAGCTAAATTATGGCCTTCACTTCCCTGCGTCATGAAGTGCATTCACTTCACAGACACCTCAGTCAAACAACAACTTTCATGCAACTGAGCTCAATTAGCCGCCATCTCACATAACGTCTCAAACCACCGACTCTGTGAGTCGCTAGGGCCCCAGTCCGAAAGACGGACCTGATCTACAGTAGTTAATCCCTTCGTGAACGATTCTATTTCTCTGCGCCAGGTTGTCATCTATCCACCTCGCTAATTACGCCAGTCGGCCATGCTGTCTGCAAACAGTGCTCGGTGTGACAGACGACTGGCTGGCATCCTTAATACATGACCCAACCGTCTGAGTTTGTGCAAATGTGAGAACTTGACGAAAAAACTCGCCTTACAATTACCACCAAATACCTGCTTTCCAACTTTCTCGTTGCTTTCACGCTGATGCCACTCAACACGAGCCATCAAATGCAGACACCGGTAGTCAAATACCTGACGATGGTTCACGTCTTCTATCTTGAGCAACCATATTTGCATGCCGTAAAGTAGCGCGACCGTCAATGTCGCCCTACGCATCATAAGCATCGCCAGAGGTGTTCTAGATTAGTTAAAACCTCAGTAACCACAAAGATAAGCGTTTCTGTTTCATTCCCTGCATCCTTCATTAATACAGAGTGAGAGACAAGATTTGCATGACCTCTTAAATTGATATATGCCTTTTCAAGCGGAGAGTGATCCCGATCTACAAGACATACGAAGGATTAACTTTACTTTCCACTCTTGCTTGAGGTGCTTTCGCTGAACACAATGTAGTTATAATCTGCCTCCTTTTCTTATCCGCATATTACGTTTATGTCACTGACGGCTTTAATCCGATACGATGGATATGCATATTTTATGGACCCATGCTGTGAAAACCAAACGTATAAGTATGATATTAGCGACGCTTAATTTCGGTGTGAAAACAAACGTCTTAGTAAGTCGGGGAAGAATGGTTCAGATTATTTCTGCTAACTATTCACCACGATGGCCCTTAATTTTTTGGGGCACAGTGAAACAAAAATAATCAAGAGAGTTATCCCCACCAATGTAATTGATAATTAAAACCACACGAAAGCTGATCAAGTTTTCTGAGCGAGTTCGTTTGTACAATTATATCGAACTCGGGCTTCTTGATACTATGTCAGGTCAGCAACAGGCGTTGCACCTCTCCTGAACATAAACTGATCACATCGTTGGCGAACGCATGTGGTTCAGCCAATGGTCTAGAGTAACGTATTGTATCGCACGAACCGGTACCTTAGTTTCTCTGTGATAAATTTGATCAACATCCCAGTCTATGTCGTCCATCTTCGTAGTTATGCCAGCCTCATAATGAATTACCGGGAATATTATATATACGACAATATTGTCTTTAAGATAAAAGCATATGTAAGGCGCAGTGGTCAAGGAATCAACATTGGTAAGCTGGTAGGGTGAATGTTATGATGTTTAGCGGGAGTTATCTTAGTAAAACAAACCCCATCTGATTAGTTGTAAATTACGTGTCTTTCTCATAAATTTCCAGGTATTTTATTATTTCTGGAAAATGTTCGATTGGTCCAGGAAGAATTAAAATTTAGCTGTACTTTAATCACTTCCTTGCACACAGTTTTTTGGTGATGTTTGGTTATTTGCAGTTTTTATGACAGTTACTGTAATTCTGTGGCAGATGAGGAATGCTGATAAGTGTCGACATCAGTAGTATTTACACATATGACAAACTGATTGTTATTGGTTACAAAACGAGTTTGATACAATCTTGCCTGAAAATTATATTACATGAGTTTAATAGCACTGTGAATGCCAGCTCTTATAAGTGAGAGCACCAAATTCATTGGAGTTAAGCAAACAGTGAAAAGGCGTGGGGTTAAGATATACAACATTTGAATGACCAATGAATACGAACACAACTGTGCAGCCTATTTTTCTAAATAAGACCTGCATGTATGAAACTTGTCAATCAGTAGTTCACTAGATTAACTCCTCAAAAGGTTCTACTTCTCAACAAAGAATTTTGGAGTCACTTGCTCCCTTGCAGTAACACGCGGTTGACAAATAACTCAGATCCTCACGCGACTGAACCGTTGCCGAAGAAGTTAATTACGCTATTCTTTATAAGCAAACAAACAAACAAACAGTGAGCAACCAACCGTTATCCAATGATCTTATTGTTTATTCAACGGGTCACCCTGTAGATCTATATAATTCACTCGTCCTTATCACTCAGAACCAGCGAGATTATTCTGCAAACATGTCGATGCACGCCATATAACTGGCTTAGAAGTAGCCAGTTAATTTGCATAAATTAGGAATTTTGACTGTCATTGGCATATCCACTGTGGTTAGAAAATTTGCCCACAATATAGGACGGATATGGTATATATGTATATAGATTTAAAGTACTCAGGAGAAACACACACTGAATAGTTAACGATTTATCACGAAGTTCCAGGTCCACACAAGGGTCCGTTATCAAACAAACTAATTTGTCTGTTTGATCAGGATCGCGTGGATTAGAAACTTCACAATAAGTCGTCAACTACTCAGTGTATGCTTTTTTCATGTACTTTAAATGGGCTACCTGAGCCACAGACGTCCTCACTAGGTACTATATATATACATACGTATAATTAAAAATATGAACATCCTTAGCATGCTAAGTTGTGCTAGTCTAATAACACAGACAATACTGCATAAGGTTTTGAAGCCCAGTGAAAATTTCCTACTTTTTCGTCTTTGAAAAAGAAACATTAAGAATCACTATATTTTGTTTCCTTGCATTGTTGGTATTGACACATTAAGTAACCATATCACCGATTTTGCACGTGGTCTACGGTGGGGCTGCTGTTACACTTCCAGTTTGTTTGCAGCTGGAAAGCTTGCGTTAAACTTTTCGGTGTGTTAATTGGTATGTGAGAGACTTATTCACAAAAATGACTTAAACGACTGGAGGTGCAAACAGTGATCATTTTTAAAATGGAGAACAGTTAGTTAAACTGAACTATGGCTCGCGAACACCATGCCGAATATAGTATTGATCTCACTAACTGTGAATAGGCGGAAAGATCAAGCTTACGAGGGTTGAAGGAAGATAAGTAAAATTTTCAGTTTTTGCCCTTCGGTTACTCTTTACTGAAATGAATTAGTCATTTATAGTTCTGCGGACGAGTAAGCAAATCGCCAGGTGTCAGACTAGATCGGGATGGGATACTTTGAGTAATTGGCCTCAGTGACTATCAGTGAAGCCCGATCAATTCTAAATGAGAATGAACAGTGTTGCCTTGATGGATCTAACCGATAACTTCTCGGTGAGACTGAAGTTGCTGTCTCCATTGGGCCATTAACGCATGGTTTATATCACCAATAAAATCAATGTGTGGATAAACGAATACGAGTGATATCGAATAGAGGACTTCCAGTACACACTACTAAGCTGACTATCAGACACATGATACTAGGATGGGAAACCGGTTAGTATTTTGGGTGTAGTGGCCACATACTACGTAACCCATGTTTGATCCGATAAGTCACATCACAACGAACGGCCATACCAAAATTTAACATATGTGCTTCTGTTCTATAGACATGAAGTATTTCATTGGTGTGGTTGGACCAAGGATTGACGATTTACGACCTTATTGGTTTCAGCTATAAACGGCTGCCATTTATCAACGAACGGAGCATTGTCACATTTTACTTTTGCTAAAATCCACCAAAAAGTTTAGTAGTGGGTTCAGGTAAATATCCATTATGCAATCATTTTGACCGCATGTTTTAAAGATGCATAACCATGCAGTGACGTCTTGTTGGACGATAGTCAGAAGTTTACTAATGAATCATTTCTGTTGACACATAAATATGGATACATTAAATATAATACTGCTCACCTGACAATGTAAGTAACAATTGTCACAATTTTGAAAATTGATACGCTCAAGTTCGTGCCACATGTCTTCACTTTTAACACGTAAATAAAGAGGAATAAGCCGACACTAGAGCTTTCAATACGTTTGGCTAATACGTTAGATCTTATTTGTCAACTCAGGCCATTTTCTGACATTATGCACATGACTCTTCACTCAAAACAACCATCCACTGCTAACGGAGCTTATATATCTGACATTCTTCAACACTTTCAATATGGACGACTTGTACTTGTACACCGTCGCGAGCGTTCATGAATCTTATGGTTGCAAGAATCACTACTCACATGTCCATTACTACTCTTCATCAGTGAGCTTTCAAACACTGAAGTTTGACAACGGATGATGTTTGTTTTCTTCGTCACTTGCTATTAATACTAGAACAAAAATCCAAAGCGATCCATGTGTGTCTTTTATATTACGAAGATGCTTTCAACCGTCAAATCCGAGCAACTCACCATCAACTCATTCAGATTTAGGCAGTCCAAACATTCATTCAAATTGCAGAGTGATTACTGTTTCATTCGGATATAATACATACAAGTCGACAATGTTGTAGTTTCTCACCTAAAACTGAATATGGCATACCCGAATGTCTCTATATTTGTTTTTGCTCTGCTCGGTTTACTTATATGGAGTTTGGCCGAAGAAAGCAATTTTGTTTTACAAGCACGCCGATGACAATATGGTACATGCAGCTCTGCAGTTTACTCATGACACAACGGCATTTTTTGCTCGTAAAAATGAAATTGCGCACATAATCTGTCTAGGACTACTGAGAAAGATGCATGTATTCCTTTTTCAGCAAGCAATGACAATCGTTTGCAATAATTTGTGCAGCAACGACTGGAACCTAATACTACTGTACATTGATTTATAACCGTTGTAGTTGAAGTACTCGGGTGTAAATGTGTGCTGTTACATGCAATATCTCATCAACTTTAATAGAATCATTGTATCGTGTGTCTGACAGTGGTACACATTTTGCACAATCTTATTTCAACACTTATTCTCGCTTGTTATCGTCTCCATCGATTATCACTGTTACTTCGTATACTTCCGTGACATTTTAGAAAACTGTCACACCGTTGGGTAGTTACACATAGAGTTTGACATGGTAAAACGGCACAGAATCCAAAAAGTTCATCAATATCGTTGTTTAATTTTATTTCGAAGCACTCAAAGCAGTTTTTTTGCAAAGTTTTAAATAAATGGATTGAGGGAACACAGATAGCTGTTTAATCAATCTGCGATTTTTTTAACTAGTCATAAATTTGATGGATCCTGGTCACCACTGAACTCACTACTTAGTACATAACTATGCAATTTCTCGTTGCTGAGTTTTCGTATGATGTCAGCTCTCAATTAATGTGGCTTTAACCTCATTCAACCGTCATTAATAACATTACCTATTTGTGTTTACTGTAGAATGTACGCTTGACTGATTGCCTTAACTTGCGTCCTTCGGTCTAGCGAAAACAATTTCTTATCTATGTATTTGACAAGCAACACGAATAGATTTGGTTTTGTGGTTTATTCTGTCATTTATTCCGGTCGATAAGAATATAGTTTCATTGGTATTTCAGGTATATTTTAAAGAAAATGCAAATAATGCATTGGACACAATTAATCATCTGAATAGGAACGTTCGTTTTTGAACATCGTAATGCATTCTGTACGCAAATTTAGTGTAGTGTGAAACAACTATAACTTTAGACGTATTTAAAGACCAACACTCTAATGATTATACCGTGGATTGAAAGATGTGGCGCACACTCTTGAACACCCATATCAGACAGACCCAGCCTAACATGAATCTTCGTGGCCGATATACTTCAGAATAATTTCCGTCAGAGAGCAAGTGACCAGGATGTACTGGAATAATTCAAGATTGTCTATTCCAACTAGCTGTTATCGGTAGTTTATTACGTAATCAATTCACATTGGTTTTACCAGAGTAAAAAGCAGACAGCATTGCTTGTTAATGAATAATGAGCCGACTCCTGGCAATTTCTGTAAACAATGTCTGACACCTTCAGTGGAATGACAACGCAGATGACGTGGGTAATTTGACCTTTCGTCAACCAATCACGCAAGAGAATATGCGACTGCGCTTGGGTTTGTTTTATTGGTTTGAATTATCACCAATGACATAGTGAACATGTGTAAACACTAAGCACACAGACAGTTATGAAATCGGAAAACCCTGATGCACATACCACTATTAACTAGACTCTGGTTAATTGTAAGTATAAAATTTACTTTGAGTACACTGAACCGCTGCAACCCAGGTTGTGATTAACTCCTAGAAGACTATACTTGATTGGGCAGAAACTCTGAAAAATAACATCCTGGGATGCAGTCTGGTGTACGTCAGTATCTAAATTTATTGTTGGGAGTTCTGGCGGGTTGCATCGTTTGTCATTTAAATGTTAAACCAATAATCAAGGATGATTCCCACTGTTTGAACAAAAATGTATCAACACCAGAACAGAAATCAAGGATATTGTGCTACCTTAATACCTATCCAGCAAACTACGAGAAGAAAGCAATCCATGCGCAGAACACTTGGGCCCGAAAATGTGATAAACATTTTTTTACCAGTACCGTCAAACATGACAAGCTATCAATAATGAGTGAGTTATTATTTAAACAATTTTGTCTAGAGTCGAGAAACACCTGATAATGCACCGTTAAATCTTGTGCTTCATCAAGCGTTCAGATCTGCTTGTTATAAGATCAATTTTCAAAGTATATCCTCCGCAAAAATTGTTAACGGGGAAGCACTGAGTTACTTTTCTAGCTATAACTTTTGCGTGGTTTAACCTTACTATTATAAAAGCCTGGAATAGTGTGTAACAGTATAAATAAATCGAAAGTAACTTTACGCAATTTACAACAACCATTAGAAGATATGTAGTTGCATCATATTACTACGGGGATATCTGTTTTCGCGGTAGAACAAAATTCCTCAGACAAAGAAAAACCGAGTTTTCCTCCCTAGTGAATATCGATAAGATGGGATACGATTTTGCAGTTGTTGAGAGAATAACTGAAAGGTGCAGTATGACAAATTACGTGGGTTTAAAACTGCAAACCGCCAGGTTTAAAGGTGAACGCTGGTATAGTCTAGCATTCTTATCGGCTCCTCAACTTCAGATAGTGAACTATACTGGAATTTTCAAGTTAGGGAAGACCTGAAGTAAGCATTACAAGTGTGATCTGAATAGTACCCACTACGAAGGAGATCCATGGTCACGTTTTCGTACATAAATAATTGTTTTCGAACAGACAGCACCAGTTTAAACCAGTTTACTGCGACGGTTTCTCAACCTTTCGACAATCATGGGTTGTAGTGGCACACTATAATTGCAAAGGCTGATGTAAACTCGAAGAAGCGAAAGAACTACGGCTTTCAAAAATACCAGGTTCTATCTACCGGTTATGAGTTCCGCATGCAAACCCGTCCGTGTACGTAGTCCTTCATAATTCAGATGATGAATATATACGTCCTGCCCATGCGAATTACTTGAATGTTACGTGCGACTTGGTAAATGCAGTGTGATTCCGCGCCACATTGCTGATCTCCATTGATTGGAGGCATTGGCAACTTGTATGCTTCAATATAAACCCATATTTCAGGCGCGTTCCACGTCACCTTCAATGAAATAACAGTCATAAAGGTTGTACGGAACATTCTGATTTCACCTCTGAAAATTAACTTAATAGCTACCAGTTTCTAATCTACCTAAACACCCATTCCCGGAATATCCAGCTTTCATCAACATCCCCAAGTGCATTTCTAGTCCTTGTGCCGAATCGGTGCGCTGTGAATACCAAACCTTCTATCACACCACGTTTACATCCTATCGGGTTGAAATTATTGAAATGTGTATTCTGACCAGACTTCCTTTGACATCCGATACATACTATGATTTACTGACTCATCCGCCCTAAATGTGATGAGAACGTCCATATGTCACCGTACGGTTAGGGTGGGCTCCAACTGGACGCAACACAAATTAGTTAGTGGACTTTCAATCTTAAATTAGAACACAAACAAAACAATGCTTATAGTAGTAAGTCTAGTAGCTCAGCTGGTAGAGCATTCACCGCATCTGGGCATGCAGTTTGAGTCCAGCCGAAGCCCTGACATTTCACAGTTTGGTCACATCTAAATCACACCTGCCAACCCATTCATTAGAAACTGTATCAGTTACCAGTCTTTCAACTATGAACATGCAAATATCAGCACGAAATAGGTCCAACGAACTGTTCATCACTTTACCATTAGTGTGTCAGCACGATATGGAGTTGAAGGTATC
The DNA here is from genome assembly GCA_014338405.1 of Paragonimus skrjabini miyazakii. Classification (NCBI taxonomy): domain Eukaryota; kingdom Metazoa; phylum Platyhelminthes; class Trematoda; order Plagiorchiida; family Troglotrematidae; genus Paragonimus; species Paragonimus skrjabini miyazakii. The sequence goes on from JTDE01000693.1 coordinate 8,724, forward strand.
GATACACACTGCCATGGACGTCACTGTTTTAAAAGATGATTTTTCTCCTCGTATAGCAGTGATCAGAAGTCAAACACACGCTCACTTTTGGTATGTGTAATTAATTAAACGTTCCGTTACCTACGTTTAAAGCGGCACAACTACAAAAATGTTCTCATTACCTACTCAAATGTATTCGTTGTGTGTACCAGCTTAATGTGCTTACCTGGCTGTACTTTACACGTTTGTCAACAATAAGTGATTCACAGTTTCCGTTTTTTTTAATAAGTACTTAAAAATAACTGGATGCAAATTTGGATCAATAAATAGCATGACGGGCTTCTAAAGACTATCACATCTGAACACACAGATGTCGATCTATCCAGAGCAAAAACAGAGAAGGGTTTGTGACGCAAACTTCAATAAGTTGGTGCATAGAATAACTGTGATACTGATTTGAAATTAGTGTTGGCAGTATTGATGCACCCGCGTCCAGATTTTGTTCTTTCGTAAGCCAGATTGGCATGTTTTAACTGCTTGTAACTAACTATCACATGAATTTGATTCATGCTCATCTGCGTCGATGATATATGGATCGTTCGAATTACGCCAGAGAATACATTTGCATAATGTGCTCAGTGTTTGACGATCGTCTGCTCTGGAACACGCGGCCCGCTGTAATCACCTCATACAATCGAGAATATTTGCCAGTTATGCATTCAGGAGGCCTCTACAGATGAAAAAATGCAATTACGTACGACAATCCTGACAGTATGAAGATTTTTATGCGTTTAAAACTGACTGAAATACTGTAACCTAGACATGCCGCAACCACAGCAAGCGTATTATATAAAACTGTCCAAAAGAATACTGTTAAAAGAGTGCCACGATTTGGATAGACTCATTCACACGCCGATTGAAAGTTTTATTCAAAAAACTTAATTGGTTTCGCAGCGGTCATCATAAAAATGGCACCCTTCTAACTCTCCGCAAAACGTTTGCATAACGATACCCAGATCAACTGTGAGTTTCCTCATGCTGGGGAGGAACTGCCCATTCGATGAAGTGTCCACCTGATACAGAAGTTGTCGTAGGGTGAATTTTTTCCAAAGTGAATCGCTTCACCACTTGTCCAAAAAATGATTATCGGAATGTTGTAGTTGAGAAAAAACAACTATAATCGCTTTTAACAGACAACCATCACTAAAATCAACAACTCAACTGAGTCTCTCTCGGTCATGGTCAAAAGTAAACTTCCACGGGAGACTCTTGCAAATAAGAAAGGTTCGTGAAAAATGCCGTGAAGACATCCGTCTACGTTACATATCAGAGTGTAATCACAATTTTGCAACTGCTTGATTGCCTTAATTTTCTCAGGCTTCTTCTTGGACAACATCTGCGTTTTCAAAGAAATTAGTAAAACTTTTGTAGCATAACTGAACTACTAACCCCACAGCTAAAAGTGCAACACCTTTCATTAGATCAGCCTTTCGGCATTGAAAAAAAGAGCTATGTAGTTTGGAAAAATTAATATTCTTGATCCATGTATTCTTCTACCCAACATTACCATGGTTTCACAGTTTATGTTTTATGGCAACTCATATCAAAAGAATCAATTTTTCTAGCAAAAGGCTTTCCAGCTTTCACACCAAAGATATAACCAGATGAATATCAACAATGAAAGTTGTAATAATATTTATCTGAACAGAAAGTAACTTATAAAATACCAACCAATCAATAAAGAGTTGGTATCATTTACCACCATTATGTTAGAAAAACCACGGGCTTAAATCAAAGAGAGTAAAACGGAGTTTAACTGTCGTTTACTTAGTAATAAATTGAACTATTTACATTTTAGTGGCGAACGCAAAACATCACGAACTTTCTAAAAGTTTAATTATAAATATTATAACAATGTGTCCATAAACTGACCTTGAAACTAGTATCGACTTTAGTTTACACACGGTATGTAAAATAACACCTTTGCCAACTTTGTTAAGAATGTAATTGGATGTTTTTCGACTCGTTCATCTTCCGATTAATAAATTTGCGTGAATCGAATTAAACACCATTCTACGAATAAGAACGTTAACTATTAATTTACAATCGTTAGAATATAACGGGAAAATGACCAAGACATTGACAAACTGCAATTATTTGACAAGTCAAATTTAATTTGATTGAAAACGTTGGTCAGTGCAAATAATCCAAAAACGGTGTAAGCGGACTTACTCGAAAAGCCACACACTGTCCTACACAACGCTCACTATGTTACTGTTATTTCAAAATAATGATTATCATGTTAGAGTACTCCTAAGGAGTGTCTAACCGGATACATTACTGTCGACTTACTTGTTCACTTTTCGTTGAAGAGTGTACCACAATGATAGTACTAGCAAGGGCTAGTACTTGAAGTCGTAATTCATTGAAGTTTTTCTTTTTTTTAAAGAATCGTCTGAAATTGAAAGATTGTATTTTCCTCCGCTCAATTAGTTTAATGTATTGTTATGCAATTGAAATCACAATGTTCGCCTGTTCGTCGATGTTAGTCAGTATACACTGTGCAATCTTGTGTTTGTATAAATGCATGCTTTGGGAGATTTCCAGAATTCATAAATGAAAATACATCCCTCGACTGTAAATTGCAAACTGATGTTGACGTTACTCATATCGCATCTGGCTATCTTTGTGTAACCAAGAGTATCAGACGAAAGGATTTCGTATTTCTTTCTCTTCATTGACTACAGCCAAGTAATTAGTGCAAGCAATCATTTAACAGTTCACTGCTACAAAATGTTATTGAGACCCGGGCAATAACTCAAAGTTTATTCATTGGTGTAGTGATCCAACTCTAATCGATGAGTTACTTACAGTCTGAAAACTGATCCACAAATTGAGAAAAAGTTTGGACCCCAATATTTTCACCGTAATATGGTGAATAGGTAATTAAACTTGGCTATCTAGATCATTCGCAACAATAGTCTGGCTGAACAATATCATTGGATTCCAAACTGAGCCGGCATGGCCATAGGTAAACCATCAGTCAAGTAGGCTGGATCAAGAATTGCTGCCCCTGTCTTAGACCAGTCCAATACGACATGAAATGGGTATGATATAAGGAGTACACATATGGCGGGTTATTGAAAGAGGGAAGAAAAAACGGAAGGGAACTAATTTTTCTGTTCAGTGACCAGCAATTTCTTATCAGTGATTTATTGATTGCATTGTCCGCTTGAATGGTTATAAGAATACGCGGATTACTATATTTTCCCCACAATTTTTTATAGTAAGTTTAACTTACTAGGGCATGACAACAACAATACTAATAATATTTGCAAGTGTTCGTGGACTGTTGCATGGTACAATAAAACGTACGTCTTTCTACGATCAAATATTTGATTGTGTTTGAGCTTTATTAACGTTACCAACCGAGTCACAAAAACTGGACGCCAATCAAAACTGTTCACAGCTATCGCATTCATATAGATATTCCAATCAGCTTAGCATGAGGAAAACGAGTATGGCAGAGCGTTTGTATGTGATATTTAAGTCGTGCCTAATATGAAGTCAGTGATTCAGTGGCCAATAGACTTCTTCCACGAAAGCGGGGCCGGGTTATATTTCTAACCGTGGCAAGGATATTCACCCCGCCGACGAACTATGACAGGAGCGAAAGTGGAATACAGTGTTTATTTTCCTAAAGGTTGACTGTAATACCTAGGAAAATAAAATAGCTGGAATCAATTGTGAATGATGTCCGAAAATTATATGTACCAAAATCTCTTACCACTCATCAGTATTGGTGATATAATATGGTGACCAATAAGGCAGGGATTCCGGAATAAAAACAAACGACTGACTGGTTACAGTTTAAACGGAATATTTGGCTTGAGGTTCTGTTTTATTCAGCTTTCAGTTCAACCCTGAAATCGACCTTAAGTTACGCTAAATGATACTGGCGCGCTTTATAACTTTGACCTCTAAAACTTACTGGATCAATATACAACTTGGATGAAAAATCCGTCAAACCTTTGTATTGAATAAATCACTATCCAGCAACTGTTGGCCTACTGATTTATCAAATTCATCGTCATGATTTATTAACGGCACAATCCGGCGGTTTCAGCTAAAATTCTGTGTGAAGGCAGTTTCACAGAAGGAATCCATGAATTAACAAAACTCCAAGATACAACAAATCCCGAGACCACAAGCTTGAATGTGAACAGTGGTGTTACTTTACGCCACACTGTAAATTGTAATGAATCATTTATGTTTTCGAGAAATGGTGTATACAATAATTTCATCTTAGTCTAAGTAAATACAAAATCCTTGGTCATATAACTTCCTGGTCACCGTTTCAAGTTAGACGTTAAATGGTTACCGTGCTTCGTTATATCGGATTGGAATTGTAAACAAAAGGGTACTTACGAAAGATCTAATTTGCAGGAGACCGTTGTACTTTTTATTGCTAGTTTCGTGGTGAATGCTGTTTTGCTTTCCACTGTCCCAGTGCTTCTGGAGGAAATGTAGTGGTAAGTTTGCGGTCTTTAACCGTCTACCATCAAGTTCTTGACAAATGTATCTTCCGCAGTGTTTAGAAATTGATCCGATGCCACGTACTTGTAGGTCAGTCATGACCATGACTTCAGGGTGAGCAGGAAATCAACAGGATAGACTACCTTTTACAACGGTAGACATTTTGAATGTACGTGAAATACCATTAATGCAGTTTTGCAACCATAACGTTTGTACAGTATTCAAATATTTCGGCCGATACAATCGCGTCAGCCGACATAATTACCAATGAGTAGATGACATCAATTTTCACTTCAAACAGACTGTCAGCTGTAAGTGCTGAACGTTTACTTGGTCCACTTAAGATTCGACACTTTGTTCGTTGTAATTGGCTCATGAATTTCGTATGGGGGGTATTGATGCTACAAAATTACGTCATGCTGAAGTTGACTAATTTTGTTGGGCTGTCAGGTTCAAGTTGTCTCTGTCTGGTACAGTGTTGTTTACGCTTGAACAGAGATACTAACAGAGGGTTTAATTAGCTCAAGTTTCATACGTTTGTAACATGAGAGTTAGAATGATGATACAGTGACTAGTGTATGGTTTAGTGATTATCATATACAACACCGGGGTTTCAAAAAATGGAACTGGCATGAAACTTTCAGTTTTTTGAAACCCCTAAAAGTTGGTTTGGTTGCATATTACTGATAGACGCTCACTCAGACATTTAGAACTGCTGGTTGTTATCGATCCAGTGAATCATTTGAATGACTAAAAATCAGTGTCTCGTAAATAACTTACACACTCCTATCCGAGTCTATGTGGATGGACCTAGAAATGCCTCTATGAATTTTTGTTTAATTCTCTTAAACAGTACTAAATATGACCGAACCTGAAATAAGGAAACACTTATGGGTCAAAATGCGAAAAATCCTTCGTCAACTCTATCTCTTTGCGGACGAGTATGATTACTTCTTCAAAGCAGATGATGATACATATGCTGTGGTGGAGAATTTACGTGAAGCTGTGAAGAATCATTCTCCAAACTTTCCGTTCATGGTTGGACACAAATGGCACGTAAGTCAGTAGACCGGATCGACAGACTGACAATAATTAAACTGGCCAGCCTCCAAAAGTAATTGAAAAATTAAATACAATTGCTTAATTTATGTCTGGTTGATTTAATAGTTGTGCGTTATGACATTGTTGGTGATTATCTTAGTGGAAAGCATTTTGATCGAAAAATGTCATTAATACGCGGGTCAACATTACGGATTAATCAACAGGATGCTACCATTTCAATATAACATTATGCATTCATAGTTGATTAATCAAAAGACTGCCTCAATTCAAAATTTAACTACCCCTCACAGCCACATTTTTGATAGCGCAAAACGGTAGAGCACACTGAGGAGTAATAAATATAAAACAGAACGATTCGGAGGAAAGTGAAAGTTTTGTATCTTCGGAGTGCTAAACACGACGTTCGAACACATTCTAGAAAATTGGGGCAGCACTACCATGCACTTGGACAAAAGGACAATCATTTAAGTGTTTTCCTTAGTTCTCAAATAAAGCCCTTGCGCTGGACTAAACTGACTCGGTTATTTAACTGTATACAGAGAAGTCTTGAAAATTCGAAACCAACAGTATACATATATTCGGAATAAAATACAGGTTCTTTCTGTCGTATCATTGGGAGAATTCAGTTTAGATGAAGATAACGAAAGTAGTGATAAATACTAGCATTACCAACGAGTGTGCAAATAGTAAGTAATTTTGTTCCAATGATTAATTGTCATTGGGTAATCGATGTTCAATGATTCAGCATTTACAAACATCGTCTTACAAGCAAACAAATGAAACATGCTATTGCAGGGCAGTATTTACTAATTGCTTGTATATGTCGCTTAAGTTCCTCTGTAATGTACTAGTGTCCATGAGCTTAAAAGCAACTGAAGATTACCGGTGATGTATGAACGTATTACTGCTAAGTTCTGCTGTACGAAGTTTGCCGGAAATACTGTTGTCTATATGACCAGATTTGTTTATCAAATTGGCGCTAACTGTTTCAGATTGAGGTAATGTGTGCAGGTTTTCCTTCTGCAATATCCAGTAACAGCCGACTTAATTGAGTTACACTTTTCGCAATGAAATCAACAGTTATTTCCCTAAATTGGTTTTTCTCAGTTAAAATTGTAAATAATGGCCAATCTGTCATAGGTTAAATGACTGACAACCACATGAAAATGCAGTGGACTTTTTAGACATAATTCTTTCGTAACCATGCTAGCCTGCTTGCGAAAACCAACAGCTCAGGAATTTCTTATTGAAAATGACTGAATAGTTCAGCACCCAAATTATTTTATAGCATTTCATATGAGGTTGATTAAAAGGTCTAGATCTGCTGGTCTCCCGCTGTGAGTGCAAATTTCAAACTTTAGAGTACTGGCACGTAATTCTTTACTCGTAGAAGCCCGGAAGTTTCAAAACTGAGGCAAAAAATGTGAAATTATGAATATATATCTGATATTTTCTGACATCGGCATTTTTGTTTACGTTTTTATTTGTTGTTGTAAATTATGTTGTTGCACCATGCACAACGTTTTATATGCTATATAGGTTCCCTGAAATGAACATCTATGTCGTACAACTGTAGGTCCTATGTCCAGGCGGATATTTTTCGGGTGGAGCGGGCTACCTACTTTCCCGAGCAGCTTTGAAACGCATTGTAGAGCTGGCAATCGATAAACATCCTGCCTGTCCTACCATCGACGAGGACAAAGAAGATGTTAAAATGTGTAAGTGCACATTTAATTTTAAAGCTTTCACTACACCCTAAAGTCATCTGATCAGATCTTTATCAGCTACTTCTACACTCTCATTTGATAAACGACTATTCAGTATCCAATGTTTTGTTTTAGGCGTTGTGCAGAAATTCACATTTCCTAGTTCGATACCGTCGTCTTGGAACATAAATAGATAAATTTGTGTTAAGCGTTAAAGAGTGACGATAATGATTAGCACTTCTCTCAAGGTAACTATCATTTATTAAGGATTGTTTGATTGTAATTTGTATGGAGAGCACAGTGTGCACTTGTTACTTTTCTTTTTCTCTTATGGCGGTTATGAGGTCATGTAACCGATTGATTTCCGAGGCCACCTGATTTGGCGGAAACCGGAAATTCAGGGTTGTATCACAGAACTTGCAACGATTAGACAATCATTATTCTGAAATTTTCTCTAACGTCGCCCAAATCTCATGTGACATTATACCTTTAAGTTTGCGGGTACTCAGTTTATCAGTAGGTTATTATTCAAGACAAATTTGTTGGAGTCTTTGAAACGTTTGTACACAAATAATTACCTTGCAAACTACAAGGAATGATACTATACTGAGCTGTAAGGTCTTATTGGAGCTATAAATGGCTGGCGTGTTTTCAGCAATCTGACGCACACATATAGTTATGAAAATCTCCACCGTATATATGCAGTCTTCTGTTGATTAAAGCTCCTGAGAAGGGGTATACCGAGACAAGTTAGAACAGCTTAGACCTAATGAGATCAATGCACAATTGTATTGCATGAGATGGTCGAACAAAATGGTTGTGAGACATTCTGTCAAATCATTAAGTTAATCTGAGAAGATAATGAGTGAAGGAAAGAGAGAGAATAGCGGCTTCAAATAATATGCTTCGGTAATACACACTGTAGTCAGGGTTGTTGAAGCCGTCGAGGATTAGCTGTTTTTATAATAGAATAAAATATCTCAAGCGTATGAGGAAAGCAGGTTTATGATCACTAAAAGCTGCGTGGAATATCTCTATCCATGCGCACTGATAAACACACTGATAAACATTTCGAGACCAGAGTGGCAAAACTCTTTAAATATTTCATTGTATACCAACAAACCAGTAACTTTCATGGAAAAGATTCATGTTATACTGAAAATTTCCACTAGTGACAATCAGACCGATCCATTTTTTCAACAGCTTTCAACTTCCAGTTTTACCTTACTTGACTTCATCTGTTATAGTTCTAGAACCGTACTTTTAGCCGACACCCTTTACTGTCACGAGCAGAAGATTCACCCACGCAGTTATAGCTCGTGCTAGTATCAGTTATACTTGACTAAACTAGGTAATATTTGATAGTTCCCAAGCTCCATGTGTTTGTAATCTCCGTCCACTGCTACTCTTCCAGAACAGTACCTTGAGCCGTTGAGCATAGCAGTAGATTAGGTAGCATGGTTTGAAATTTTTGATGTTCTGTTGTTTTTTGATCTTGTCGCTTAGGTTCAAATCATTTCATTGCAGTCGAAGCGACAGCATTGGTAGAGAGTGAGTTAGGATAAACGTTTGATCTTGACGAAGTTCTTTTCTTTTCTCTGATAGTTGATTGACTGATGCATGTCGTTGTGAAATATCGTCAAATCTAGCACAAGGTAACCAGTCATATCCATGTGAAAATATCATTTTACCGTTGTATTTAAAAAGAGGAGGACATCAATCTTTACGACAACCGTACTGTGATTGTTGATCAAACAGTTGATACGGGCGTTCAAATGCTCATCGGTGTGGTGTGATGCCGTCAAATCTCACAGTGAAAACAGCGGAGGTCATACCAGTCCTTAATGAACGAAATCAGCTCAATGGGCAATAAACAACTTGCAAACATTCACAAACTAAGGAGCCAGTCAAACGCGCAGAGTTAAGCAGAAGAGTACAGGAAGTCTAGGTGATAACCTGTTGGTATAGAAGTCCAAGTCATAGACGCCATCGCAAAGGCGGTGTAGGTACATACAAACTGCACAGTATCGATTTTGTTTCATCAAGAGAGTTTTAGCTGAAATATCTGTGGACTAGAACTTTTTACGGTGACAACGTTTTCTTGATTGTGATGAACTGTTTGCAAAATGTATGTCAAGTTTGGCGAACGTATAATTAACGTTCTTATAAATACAGGTTCGACATTGGTTAACACAAACGTAGTAGTATAAACCATACTGCGCAGACACCTATTAATGAATCGTCAAGAAACACCGAAAATATTTTTCCCTAGAAACGCACTTGATCATTACCTCCATACTGTTTTCATACTGTTTCATTCATACCCTACATACAGGAGCTCATATAACAAGCCTTTAGAACTGTCATCAATGTTCCTGTACAGTCCGGTGTAAATATGCAACTTCCAATACAATTTCCTCGTATTTCTCTCTGTGTGATCCTTCACCGCGATGCATCTTGAATGTAGTTGAAACGTTAAATATGTTATTTTGTGCATGGCAGTCTCGTAAACTTCAGCTGACTAAATGTATCGCGATGCATATTCTACTGAAAAATGATTGGGAAATTGGCAGGTATTTGTTGAATACCAAGCATATTTTACGATCGATTTTTAATTTTGGCAGGTTGTGTTCAGCACGCCCAAGGGTTATTTAATTACCTCAGGTTTCACTATTGATACTGTTCTTCTGTAATGCATATACATATCACTGGCGGGATTTGAACTTCGGTTCACTCTGCTGGCTCGTATGCAGTCAAACTCACACTATCACCATCGGTCCATCATATGCAGATTGTTAACCATATCCGATTATCAGAAATACAAGTTTGCCCGGAACATCTTTCTGTTAAATCCAGTCGACGACCTCCTAACTGGGATTTGTCTTTAGGTTGAAAACACATAAATCATTGACTTTGTAGGCGCTATTTAGACAACTAGTGATTAGTATAGAGTTTTACTTTATATAATTTGGATGTCATCCACAAGTCATACAAGTTATCGCATTCCCGTTGGCATTCTTTCGAGCTCCTGTGGACGAAATGTGCTAGTTATGAGTCTTGCTTTTATTGGAGCTGGTCTGTCATGTATATGCTTTCAAAGATCAGGACTACATATCCCACCACACAAACATGTTGGTCCCTACGTTACTGACCTACGGTGAGTTATAGACGATGTTGAAATTATAAAGATCAAAATCCGCTATAACTTACCCATAATTAGGAGAACTTTTCTGATCAGTCAGTTTCAAGAACTGTGCGGTAATCTCAAGTTTAGCTGTCCCTACGGTTCATAAATAATGTATATGTTTAACACAACCAGGATTGGAAACCTGGTTTACGTCCTCATCAGGCAGCCGTTTTGACCATTACAGTACTATGCTCACATTAAGAGTGACCAACTTATCGTTTGTAAACGCTAAACCACATTCATACGCACCGGATATTGAACGTTTTAGTGGTCTTCAGTAGACAAAACAACTCATCTTTCAAACGCAATCAGGGAACTCGTGATGAGAACGTCCCTCCAGGGTGGAACCACCGAATTTACTAAACATGCTGCACAACGCAGTAGTTGCAGGGAATTAGTAGGGGAACTGAGTGGCATCAATTGAACATCACTCACATTCATCCACACGTTATGACTATTTTTATATCGGTGATACCGTAGTCAACACGTCTGTTACACAATAAACTAGGTCGCGGTTAGCATGCCGACCCTGGTAAAAATGTGCAACGTTGTCAATAATAAAACTTGAATTTAATGATTTTTTCAGAAAGACTCGGAAGAAAATGTTTATCTCAATGCAAAACTGGCATAACCTTTGATAGCTTACGTTTATTTTTTACCAAAACGTTTGAACGAACAGTTAACTGTGAGCTTTACACAACATGATGTTTGCTTTCAAATAGAAGACGGAGTCATACGTTTTCTAGTACTAGCTCGTTGCCTCAAACGAGAATCGTAATCGTTTAACTGGTAATTCGTGCCCAGCTATGTTTGGCTTCTTGCGATAACCTTCTTATTTACATACGTTATATATGTGATATAAAAGAAAACAAAATTAGCTCGAATATCCTAACTGAGTCAAACAATGGTCTGTACTGTTTTCCTGACTATAGGAGTCATGGGGATCGATTCGAATTTTTTGTACTATAGAAGCCTTCTTTACTGTTCTAACATTTAACCACTGAGTCGTCATGGAATGTTTCATCTTCCTGCCTTTACAATTATTTGTAGTTGAGCTCATGGTTAAAACCCTATCATCTCAAATAGTGTTATTTTATAAATCTGAGTAGTCTGTTTGAAGGTTTATTTGTGATCATATGTGGGTTACCAAAGCCTTGGTAATATTTCACACCTCCAGTTTTTGAAATGTCACGACGTATCAGAGATTGTTTAATTTCAAAACCTTAAGTACAACTTTCTGCAACCACCATAAGTCCACTAGGAACATTTAGACATAAGCAGAAAGTAAAAGGTTCCTATTAGAAAGGACAACGTCTAGACGGTTCAGTGATGTCCACTACGACGCACTGTCCTTCCGAGAGCAACACTTCACTTTTTCAAGTGGCCTAAGACAATATAAAAAGGAGCATGTTCAGCCACCTAATATTTTGTGCATACAAACTATGCTTAAAAAATTCTGAGTTCGGACAACGATAATCATATACACATTTTCTAGGCCTACTGGCTTTTGTTGTTAGACTCATCAGTGTGGCATAAAAATGCATTCAGCTTCTAAACTGATTGACAAACAAGACTTCAAAGTAAACTGTTATAGTAGGTGGGCACACTGAATAACATTTTCAACCTATATCCTCTCACGTCCATCTTTCACCGCGTCCTCATCGTGTTCAGCATCCCCTACATTTGAAGTAATCGAAGTTCCTTTAAAAGCCATACACATTGCACCATCGTTTTTAAAGAAAAGTTGGATCAAGACCATCGATGACTCACCCTTTTTAATCATGTTCAACGGACAAGTGATTTATTCCGCACCGACTATCTCGGATGATGTTTAAATTGGGCAAGCGATCTCAGACATGATTAACATGACTGTGTAGAACACAGATGTCAGAGCCAGCTGGGCGCAATTTGTAAATTTTAACTTGTATCCTCATGGTAATCATCTTTATTACACAGTTGTTTCAACCAACAAACTGATACAGACAGCTGAGTTCAAATTTGCCATGCGACCGACTGAGTAGCTTCACTGAGTTGAACAAAGATGCAGCTAGAAGTTGAGCGCGGCTTGTTGGTTGAGATAGTTTCAAAATCAGCGGTTGTATCCGAGAATGATAAGTGCACTCTGCAGCAGACCGCTATGGAAGAACAATGGGATGGTTAGTTTTAATCAGCTTACATCTGTGCAAGACATAACTGTTATAAGTGAATCACATTGTCACTTGTTCCTAAATGAACGAAGATAGATTACAAATGGTTGCATGCTTTATTTAAAAAACGTGACCTGCACATTTTTGACAGAATTCAGAGCCTGCCGTTGGAAAATTTCATAGATAGAACAGTTTAGAAGGTGCTAACGGTGAAGTTCTTTAAGAAACAACTGGACTAGCTCCGGCTTTCTACCCCTGATGGAGTGGTTTCAGTTTTGAACACTGTATGTCTGGATATCCGGACCACATGTAGTACGAATGAAGTCAAACAGTTTGGACGTCGTGTTTAACATGTTATTGATAAACGGACTGAGAAGAATACAACGTTACGAGAGAGTTGTGATACTCTACGTTTCAACCACCTCAGGTGGCCTTAATCAGAAGTGTATGTCTGGATTTTTTCGTACAGCTTCACACACGAGAAAATACCTAAAAATAAAAAGACAGACTTGGTATTCGTGGTTATTATTGAGTTTACAGCACAGCTTGAATAAAATCGACAACAATACTTTGAACACCCTCGATTTATTTATGAAAAAATGCGTGGCAAACAAGCGCGTTTTCCGTGTTTCATCATCACGCTAAATACAACACACTTACCTGGGTTCGATGGAGGTTGTAGATCGACAAGAACCGTTCGATTAGCAGTTTGCTGTGGCTAGTTTGATTCATCTGATGTGTTGGCGAAACGTGGGAATTATATCTGCATCTGCCACATGAGTATGATATGGAGTATGCTGTTAGTGAGGTGCTTTGTGAAGTTGGTGGTAGCGAGAGCGATACACCACACTCGTTCAAGATCGGCCCTGTAGCACACAGAACGAACGTGAAACTATTATTATACGTCAGTCCCATAGAGGATAAAGGACGTCATCAGGTTTGAGTTTGGACCGACATCACATAACCAGTCATCATTGCGGACGTATCACATCTAGTCATGGGCAATCATCAAATGAACTTCACTAAGACAGTTCGTGCCCTGCACAAATTTGCCTTCAGTCAATCCAAGGATGTCAGCCAGCGGATTTTGTCCGGGGCAATTGGATCATTTGACCCAAAGCTTTGTCCAAGTGAACAGTTTCTCCGTGTTCCGCTACTCTCTTGGCATGCCTCGGTTCAAACCTCGCTTTCACCCACAGTCAAACAGGCTGCAACCGCGGTAAAGGGATGTAAACCTCTTGTATCCTGAATTGTAAATGTTGATATTTCTTTGCGACATCTGTGGCCTTGGTTTTTACCAATCAGATATCAGAATTTCCTTATTACTTTTCATCATTACCCCATTGACTCGATAACAGACGTTCCAAGACATATATTCGTCATGTTCTGTTCTTTGGCAAAACATACTGGAGTGGTCAAACATCATTCGCTCTAACATCGTCAAAGGACGTTACCGTCATTTTCTACCAATCCAGTTCATTCTAGCAGTTCTTTCAACTGTGGACAAAACATCGCTGATAAAATCATTCATTTGCTGGTCACACCTGAAATTGATGAGTGAAGACCAAGTTTACTAAAGGTTACTTTTCACACAGGATTTCATGTACTGTGGTCAGATACTTCACGTCCACCTTGCGTGGCTTCAGCCATCATTGGACAGTTCAGTACTGCCCAATTAATGCGCAACTTTCTCACAAACGCACAGATTACTTTGACTTCCAGTTTTAACATTGAATATTTCATTCCGGAGGGACAGGCTACATTTTGCAATCGGCCGTCTACATATACCAGTTCAGAAATTTGCGCAAACTTCTGAAACTTGTCCAAAATCGTGGGCATCAGCAGTGAAAAGACTTTATCAAAAATACCTTGCTGCATTTCGTAGAAAATGAATATTTTGTTATGAATACAATTCAAAGAAAACCAGTCGATTAATTATTTCAAACACATACTGAAGCCAGCATGGCAAAGCAACGATGCAGTTGTTCAATTACATATTTCGTTTGTCACAAGAGTTTCGCTTCCAAATGAACAATCTACCTCTTGCTTGATGTGAAATACAGTTGCAATCGCAACTGTTTGTATGGGCGAAACAGTTTGGAATTTGCACTAGAGTATGGCGGAGCATAATCTTAAGCAGCTGCCAGCAAAACAACGGGCGGCCGCCCAGCTGCCCAGATCACCTATTTCAATATATGGACAAGTAATCGTAACACATGCTTGCCACCAATTAGTAATGTATTGCAAGTGGGAATACATCGACCAAATTTGCCTGCATGTAAAGCGATGACTCTATCAATTTGCTTGCTATCGAGCCGCTTGTCTCATAATGTGGCAAAGGATTAACATTGTTTTTAGTTGTTTCGTGGGTAACTAAATAGAGCAAAGTGGAAGGTTAGCATATTACGACACCTGTCTTTTCATCGTTACGAACAAGTGAATACACAGAAATGCACTAGAAAATTCAGTTAAAACGAAGTTAAGTGGCTGAAGTGACTAATCTGAAGGTTATTCCTCACGGTGTGTTTCTCTAAGTGACTGCCAGAATGTTAGTAATTTCAGACCATAACCAGAATGTATGTGAGAAAATATGTGCGTTGTGCTGACGCTCATTGTTAAGTAATTCTCTGGTTAAGCCGCAATGAGTTAAAATTAATATATAACTCTTGGTTTTAATTCGTTTCGGCTTAGCCAAGGAATTACATACTAACTGTTGAAACATTCTTTTATCTGAAAGCTCAACCAATAATTCCGTCTGACTGGCGCACTGCCATTTTGAATTCATGATAATGTATTATATTTAAGCAGCAGAGCAACAAATAAAGTGGTTTTCGTTTACTGATTAGTTGTAGGAGATTTTGATTTCCATATAGATTGAACATCACCCACAACTGATCTCAGCTGTCGCATTCCCTTAAACTTTCCAGTCGGCTCCTTTCGAAAATAAGCATTAGACTCGAGTTTCGTTCTCATTAGAGCTCGCCAGTAATGCATATCGTCGCCACTGCTGGGACTTGAACTACGGCCACGCTGTTCATGAGGCAACTCACAAGCGAAAGTAGTTGAGTGTTCACATATGATAATT